>JAQQAE010002371.1:0-22501 GCA_029823295.1 Pseudamia nigra
TGGTACCATTAATTTAATATTTTGTTGCACAACCTTTTGAGGCAATCACTGCAATCAAATGATTTCTGTAACTTTCATTACAGAAATTGTTCTGTAAATCATTACAATAATCGTGGAAATAAACAAACAACCAACATACCTGTTTGAAGGCAGTGTATTTGGGTGTAATAATATGTTACTTGAGTAGTCTTTAATCAGATACTTTTCTACTTCTACTCAAGTACTTATGTTGATAGGTACTTCTACTTGAATCATCAGAATTATACAATCACAGTACTTGTACCTGAGTACTGTTTACTCTACACACCACTGAGCAAATACTTGTGTAAAAAAAAAATAACACAACATTCCTTCAGTGGAGTCCCACAGATGCAGACAGCCTATGATACAAGTGCTGAACTTTTCTGATGGCACTGTGGTGTCCCAACATCTTATTACGAGATTTTGTTTTGGTTTTTCCTTGGGTTTTCTCTTCTTTTTTTTGTAACTGATCTGAACTCTTTCTTTCTCGTTTTTTCCCAGTTTTCTAGTGATGGTCTCATCTCTCAGTTTGTGGACTTCACACTTCTCCATTCTTGCACACATTCCCAAGTCGCCCCATGGTTGGCGTGCTTACACACTTCCACACATCAGACACAAACACACATAATGGAGTGTTGTAATGTGCAGCTGATCTGACAACTTGTGCCAGGCGAACACAGTGGCCACCTGCACTGCGAGAAGCCTCCTGCTGCGTGGGGGAAGGAGTCTGAGAGCGCGTTGCACGGCCTGACTCACTGCACTGGTGGTATTCATGATGTCATTACTGGCCTGGGGTCAGGATTGGGTGTGCTTTTTAGAGGCCCAGCCATTTGCTGATGTCACATGGCTACTCCTTAGCGTGTCTCAGTATGTGCATGTGTTTTACTACTACCCTACCTCTGCGGTGGCCTTGTACCCTCCTCTCTCAGTTTTGTATGGGGACTCATTGTTTGTATTCTTGTGGTTTCCTACTCATCCTGGGCCCCAGAGCTTCTGCAACACACACTCATGCACACACACTCATGCATATGCACACAACAAATGTTTAGTTACAGAGTGATGCACTGGCTAAACATGTACATTGTAAGTCAACACCCCAGGCAAGGAAACATCCCTCATCTTGGGAAGCAATGCGTCATACTGCCCATAAAGCACCTGTTAATGGTCAGAATTCCCCTACATCATGAGCCTAGTACAGTCCGCCCGTGACCACACTGGGCAAAGAAAAGGTCAAGCATTTCCTACTTGAGGTGCACTTCGGCAATGCAGCCAGTAGAGGGTAGGGAAGAGTGCTGTATGTGGTGATGGGTAAGGGTGCATATTCAGGGGCATACTTGTATTCTTGCTTGTGTTTTGTTCAATTTGAAGATGCGAGAGCTGTTTATTTACCTAATGGTGTTCGCGTGATATTTCATAGTTACGTGTCAGACAATGGCTTGAGCTCACATTACTGGAATGATAATAGCAGCTTGGCTCAATCCAGGGGTGGGATGAAGGGGGGGTTGACTTCTCCTCACACACCCTCTCCTCTCCTATCCTCTCCTGTGCTCTGTTCTCCTCTTCCTCCATACTTGCCCTCCTTCTCACAGCACATGGATGCTGGAGTCCCCGTGATGTTTTCCAGATGCTCAGTGAGTGTACTGACAAAGCCCACCTCTCCTTTTCAAAGACCACCTCTCACGCTCTCCTCGTCACTCATACAGGCGCACACACTTGTTCTCTCTTGCAGCTCACTGTCTTGCTAAGGAGACACTTCCTTGGCACTGCGGACTTCCTGAATATAAGTCTATAAAACAATGGCTTACTTTCTGGACACATGGTTTTTCTCCCCTTTTTAACGGAACAATGGTCTCTGTGCCCACTTAAACCTACCAAAGGCTGGGCAACACAATGAATTAATTTGATGGAGATTTGATTTTGATTGATGTGAAAGACGTACATGAATGTTTCCTTGTAGACATTAATGCTGGGGCAAAACAATCAGAAAACAGTTAGTTTGCACTCAGGTCATTGCCCACCAGTCTTGCTGAATTTTATTTAAATTTGTTTTTTTTAAGCAGTAACACACATTAATTCCATTTAACAGTAATGCTGTTTTCCTTCAGTGTTTTTGTCTTTATTATTTTTTTTACCTTTTTCAATACCGAAGGCCTCCAAACTGAACGAACACATATGAAAGTATGTAGTAAACAAAAAGTGTTGAATGTTTAATATTTTAGATTGTCCAAAGTAGCCACATTCAGCTTTGATGACAGCTTTACAGACTCATGGTATTCTCTGATCAGCTTCATGATGTCATCCCCTGTTTTCTGTTCACAGATATGCCTTATTTGTGTAATTTCTTGCCTTCCTAATGTTCTCAATCAGTTGTCTTGTGCATAGGAAGGGTGGTTTCAGAATAAATAGCCCTATTATTGCTACTACAATTACTGTACAAATCCATGTTATGGCAAGAAACACCCAGGTAAAAAATGAAGCTCAGTCAGTCCAAAAAAATCTAAAGAACTTTGAAGGTGTCCCTAGGTGCAGTCACCAAACCATCAAATGCAATGGTGAAACTGGCTCTCATTAGGACTGTCCCAGGAAAGGAAGGCCAAGACCTACCTCTGCTGTAGAGGATAAGTTCATTAGAATTACCAGCCTAAGAAAGAACCATTTTACAACACGTCAGATCCTGGACCGTTTGATGATACTGGGTTTGTACAGTGGTTGTAGTGCTAATAGGACTGGGAGCCATTATTTCATTGATTATAGCTTCTTCAATTTCTGACCCAGTGACTGTCTTGGATGCCTACGTACATGATAATAGTCTTTACCCTTATTCCCATGTAGAGGACCAGAGGCAGTTTTTCCACAGATATCCGCATGCCGCTCTCAAGTTCTCCCATCTCTCTTTCAGCTTCTCTACAGCCATAATTACCTTAGAACTAGAGCCAGCTCAAATCAATCTGCATTAGCGAGCTCAGATCTCACATACTGAACCTTCAATTATCTGTCCCAGACCTTATTCTACTTAAATACTGCAGAAAACATCTTTATTATCTCCTTTTGCCTGGATGTGCACTCTGGCCTGTGTGTGGCATTTGTGACCGCACACATTGTGGCCTGTGTGTGGAAGACTTCTAGCCTGTGTTCCACCCAGCCTGATTAGCCATTAGCCAGTGGCTGCCCTCTCCAACTCCCTTCTCAGTAAGAGTATCTCCAGCCAGCTTCGTCCAAACCCAAGCCCTTCAAAGCAGTCACACACAGTGAGAGACCAGGCCACTGCCAGGCCTAATCTCAGCCCACATTTTGGGGTTTAATGACCTCAGGCGGCGGAATTACCCTGTCACAGTTGTTCTGTGGGCTGCTGTCTCATGCTTGCTCTCCCTGCCATCATGCTGATGGTAACTGAGATGAGAGCATCTGTCCGACTCTGCTGTGCACCCAAAGATTCTGGTTGTGAAAGCAAACACACAGCAGACGGGGACAGTGGTGTCATTTTCTCCGTAAGCTGCCCTTTGTTGCGATTGTCATGATGCAAAATGCAGAACATGTGTGACATTGTTTATGTAACGGCTCAATGGATACTTTCTTGGATATTGATTAAAAAACACTAAGGCTCTACATGTTTATTTTTGTACATTTTGAATAGACATTTAGTGTAAATAAACTCTTCTGTAAGTTATCTGCATTTCCTAAGGTAAAAAGGAGTCATACATGCTGGCATTAAATCATAATGTAATATTTTCTCCTGACAGCTGATATCAGTGTCTGATTTGGGACTTGTTTAATATTTTATGTATGTCTGTCTTGCAGGGTTCCCTGACAAACGAGCACGACTATGAAAGTATTGTGATGATGAGGATGAGGCAAGCTGCGGAAAGACAGAAGCTCATTGAACAAATGCAGAGAGAGGATGAAGAGGAAGCTGAGAGATCGTAGTTCAGAAAAATCCATGGGCTTTAGTTTCATAAAGCTTCTTAATGTGTGTTGTTGTCTTTTTAATGTGTTTAATAAAAAGTTTAAATATGTGTTTCTAATCAGTCTGTTATTTTTTTTACTATTAATGCTAATTCAGGATGATGGAGGGAGAGACAGAGTAGAGATGCAATGAGCTACGTACAACAGGATTTACAGTGACCTAAGCGGTAGGAATTCAGAGATGTACAAGGAGAATGCAGTATATTGTGTGGCCACATTATTTTTATGTCAACAATAAAAAATGTGGTAAATTCTCACAAGGCCTTTAGAGATTCAGGTATCTAGTCAGTCTTTAATCTTTGTTCAAGTGTGAAATTAGCCATGTAACACCACACTTAATCAAAATCCTGTAGTGATGTAACTTACATCTGTCAACCACTGGCTGTTTAGCTGTGACAACTCATTACCTTATTATTGTAGCTGACAGGGTGTAATGTAAACTCAGTCTCGTCTGCGTACTCATTCAGTAAGTCTTTGGAATGAGCGGAGTGTCGCAATCCAAACCGCACAGTGCAGTGTGACTACGTGCAGATCATTTCACCCCATGTTAAACCAGTAATCAGGCTGAGATTGGAAGACTAGGTAGGCCTTTTCTAAAAATTCTTGTGGCCTCAAGTGATGAAAAGTGGACATAGTCTGGAGACCCTCCATTTTAGATCCAGTGGTTTAGATGATTGTTCCCTGGGTTTTGTATCGAGTGTATCCAAAGTTCTGGTCCAGACGGAAGAGGCTGTGTGGATGGTATGATTTGTAGGTTACACTGGGCTGCTCATTCAATGCTTTATTTTCATTCTTTGATAGATATTGTATGTGACTTGAATATGTGCCCAATGTGAAACATGCTTTTCACCGTTCATTTTTAAACAGTGTAGCTCTGTTTCCCAAGCCAAAGGTCAGGACTCCTAGAAGGTAAAGCTAGTTATAGAAATGTTATTTGTTTTTATTTAGTGTTTCATTTATTCATGAGAAATGCTGTTGTTTGACTGTTCACAACTGATGCTCATGTTCAAACCTGTGATAATGGATGAGTCTGCCTATAAGACTCAGATCCACTTTATCCATCCATTTATTTTTTACGCCTTAATCACGAGGGCCAGGGAGGGTGCTGGAGTCTATCCCAGCGAACTTAGGGCGAAGGCGGGGGTACACCCTGGATGAGTTGCCAATTCATTGCAGGGCTCTGTTGTAGATCACATATACTACTAACCAGAGGGGGGTAGTAAACAAGTAAGTGTACTCCTTTACATGTACTTGTTTTTTTTTTATGTACTTCTGGGAGTAGTTGTTTGGCAGAATACTTTTTACTCTTAGTCAGTTACATTTGTGATGGAAAAAATGTACTTCTACTTAGTTATATTTGGATGCGGGTCATTAAGTGTAAGTAAAATAGTTGAAATAGAAAACCTAAAAGAATCTATTGAATTAAAAAATTAACAAAAATATAATAATGAGCAAAACGTAACAAAATAATCACAAAACAAAATAAAACTGAGCAAAATGTCAAGTAAATTCTAAAGTTATATTTTTAATACATTTTTTTAACCTTTCTTCAACTAGGCAAGTCATTACAAACACATTCTTATTTTCAATGGCGGCCTGGCAAAAGGCAGAGCCTCTTGAGGGAGAAGGAGGATAATAACCACAAATCAAGAACGTAAAAAATAAATAATGAAGAAAATAATAAGGTAATTTTACAAAAATGAACAAAATTATTAAAAACTGAACAAAAAACAAAATTAGGCAGCCAAATGGCTTGCTCCCAGAGGTTCTGTTGGGTTTATGCTTTGTATAGTCAAGAAAAGAACAAAATAAGCAGCAAAACTGAAAAAATGCAACAAAATGATTAAAATAACCAAGGAAATAACACAAATACCTGTTTGCACACAATATATGAGGATGCAACAACTTCTATTTTATGAAGTTATCCACTACCTTTTTATGATGTGCTCTTTTACTTCTACTCAAATACATATATGTTTATGAGTCATTTGAGCCATTACAATTCTAAGGTAATAGTACTTTTGAGTACTTAGTACCACTAGAGGTAAATCAATATTTCCATGTGAAATAGTCCATCACATAATACATACAGCTGATATGAAACTGATCTTATAGTATCTTTGTACATTAATATTTACATTTTCTTCATGTGTCAGATTACTGGAAGTGGTATTGCACAGTAAGGCCAAAACTGTTACGCAAAGGGTATGCTTGTTTTAAGAGAAAAATATCCAACCTGTTGTTTTCAATTTATTTAACTTCACTCTAGATTATTCCTATTACAAGCAATGGACCTGCTTATATACTAGAACATGCCACGTTCATCCAAAATTCTGTTTCACCCTTTGACAGACTTCAATAAATTTCCTCTTTCTTATTGTTCTAAGCTGTTTCACAAAAGGCTTACGCAACAAATACCTAGTAGATTCTATGTTTCTTATTTATGCTCTCTGAATTGACACACTACCACTCAGTGACCCGCATTAAGTCAAAGCGTACATTGCCAGACAGTTGTGGTCACCCTCTGTTTTGAAATAATGCCCTTTGCCTCTATCCGTTCAAATAGTCTTATTTCCAAGTCTCTTGAGGGATTCTGGTGTAATACTGTCTGTGTTTGCGAGCCTGTGTGTATTTCTCCTTCCTTTGGTTATTTAGGAGCAGCATGGCAGCTTTGTTACATCCTAACCAGTCATTCATCCGCTTGCCACTGCTGTACTGCTTTGCCGCCGTGGCTATGTTACACAATGTCCAGCTGTGGAGCAGAATGGTGTGGTGGGAGACATCTGCTCCTCTCCTCCTGCAAAATCCCCTCATCACATGGTTTTGTTTATGCACAGCCTTTTTCATATCCCGGCAATGTAAAAAAAAAAAAAAAAGCCCAGAAACACACAAACTCTGTCCAAATGACAACAGAGGAAATACAATTACAGGAAACACATTCACCACCAACCCTGCCCTGAGCCCACAGTGGCTTGTGCTGCATGCGAACCACAATGGGAGGATGAGCCTGTCATCATACAATCTGTCCCACCAGTAATTACAGCAGGACCTTGGAATCTTCAAAATGCCTTCTTCCTCTCCGTCTTCCTCACATTGTCTATACCAAAGACGAGCTGGATGCAGAATCTGGAACCTCTGCGGCCAAAGTGCTGGAAAGCGCAAGCATCTTTTGATCTTTAGTGAAGACGTAGATGCTAAGTCATGTGCGAGGCAGCAGGCCTGGTCTAGGTTTGGCTGTGAGCTGTCTGGCAAAGGCTATCAGCTTGCAAGATAGTGATTCAGGCTGGTCTCTGATATGTGCTGGCAGACCTGAGACTGTAATGAAGCCACCCAGTGTTTATGGCTCACACAGAGTCCTGCACTTTAACTGCCTGCAGTCATACCCTCATCCTGGTACAAGGGGCGCTGTAAGTTTGTGAAGCTTAAGCTTATTTGATTATCAGAAGGCGCTGTAGCATTTCTCTTGAGTCTTCAAATGATTGAAATTGTTTTCCTTTAATACTTGCATACAATACACAAACAATTCACACATTACATCACGTAATCACAAGCACATGATACACTTAAAAACATGTATACACAGAGTTGTAAGCAAACCTATCTCACTCACTGTCTATTTGTATGGACAGGACAGAGGGAGGAGTTGGCGAGGGATGTTGCACAGGTTATGTCAACAATTCTGCCATCAAACATGTTCTGCGAATCACATATGAGCAGTTAGACTGCCCATTACTCTTGGTCCCTGTGAGTAAATAGCAAATAAGAGATGCAGATTAGAAATTAGAAAATTTAGTTCTTTTCTCCAGGAACAGATGATATGGTGTAATCTGAAACCATGTGCCTCGGATAATCTCGATACTGAAATTCACCCTCTTACAACAACAGGCTTCTGGGCAACTATTAATGTGTAATGTGTATGATTCATTGAATCTCTTAAAGGCTTTGGGAAAAGTCAACATTATACAAGTAACACTGATTAACAAAGTTAATGAATCACTCATTGTCTTTATGGAGGCACCACACAAGCGTCTGTCCCACCCCGGTCATCGTCAGCACGCGGAAGCCGATCTTCTCCAGCTTGTCCAACACCAGGCGAGGTGGGTCATCCACATGGTACTCCGAACTAAATGAACATAAACACAAAGTAATACTACTTTCCACAGATGTGGGATTTCTCTGTCTTTCAGTAAACTTTGCTTGGAAAATACAATGCTGTTAATTGTTCTGGTGCTTGTTTACTTCCTTCCACACCTTGGTTCATTTCCCAGCAGCATTTGAATCAGATTGCCAATGACAACACTTCCATGATCTGTATTCCATCAGTTTGAATGGTTTGTTCTAAATCTGCAAAGCAGCCTTCCTCAACCACAGTGAAGTTTTTTTCCTCCATATGACCTGATCTCAGCTCTTTCGTCAATATGTACACAGTGACTGCCAGAATGAAAGAAACTCCAGTGTTAAGTGCCTAAATAGGGAAATATGATCCAGTGTGAGCAAATTTACAGTACACCTGAGTGTTGATTCTACATGCTATTGGAAAACTGCCATTCAGGTTTCCAGTATCTTGTATAGTGTACTGGTGGAGATTTAAGATGACAAAGTCTAGCTGTAATTTCTTAATTCCCAAGAAAATAAACTATTTCTTACCTTATTTGACATAATTACTTATTAGTTGCCTACCACACTTACATTTAACCGACCCCAGCTGCAATAACAAGTGTTTCACATTTTCAATACTTACAAATTGTTTCCCAGCATCGTTGTTTTCCTTGCTCCTAGGTAATTCATAACAGCTGGATCAGAATACTCATCTCCTACATTTGTTGGCCCATTCTCCTAAAAGACAGTAATTTGGCACATTACCTATACACCTCATAGCTGACATCAGAGTGAGACACGATGGCTTTGCTGAAACACTATCTGTGGTGTGTGTCACTGGCTGCACCTGCAGCCCTCTGGCAGGTGCAGATCATAATCTCCCATAACGGGGCGGTCTAAATATAGATTATCCTATAGTTATGGGCTATAGAATTAGGTTGGTGGAGACTTGCACACAACTGAATGAACATGCGCAACTCGAGTCTGACGCCTGGGCAACATGTGTTTTTAATTTAGGGCAACATTGCAACGAGTAACATGCACACTCTGCCTGTTTCTTTTCTAGTCTAGTCCTGTTTGTTGTTTTGAGCATGCAGGAAATCACAGGCCACCACAACTACAACATTTAAAAGTGACGACCTTGGCGGAGACTAATGCGCGCAGTGCGGACGCTGCCAAATGCATGAAACCTTCCAACATGCATTTCCAGCTCGAGCGCGTCTTCCTGAAATTATGACTAGTCACTTACAGATCAGGATACACACCAGTCGGATCTGCGTGCTGATCAACATGTAAGGCATCCCTGTTCGCTGGCGTTGGACCGCTGTTCTCCTGGGAATCACTGAGGAGTCGCGACAGTCCCTTCTCCAACTTGCGCCTCTGCTGACAGCTCTTCTCGGAATGCGGAAACACCCACCGCCACGGTCCAATCAGCGCTCTCCGCTCAGCATCCGCCAGCAGCCCTGCCTGCCCCGCGCGCCGAGGGTTGCTCAATTGATGTGATCGGTAGTTTGTTGACATTTGTTCACATTAGAAGCACTGGTCAATGTGCATGTATAAAATACAGAAGTTATAGGCATTCATATCATTCATAATCACTAAATGTGATCAATATAATTAAACATATAGCCTCACGTCTGTGCTGGATGTAAAGACCTTCAATATGACATCTGTTTATTTTTCTGTAAATCAATCTTCATGTTATATAATCTTTATGCCTTTTACTGTTCAGTTGTACAACAGCGAAATGTTCAATAATGAACAATAAATGTGTGAGATCTATCTATATCTTATTTTGTTCTTTTTGATGACATATGTGATAACCTTAAATAACAATTATTTACAAAATTAGCACTAAATCTACAAAAATAATAAAAATATGTCAATAAATAATTACAAATATGAACAAAGGAAGCACAAAATAATCACCAAAAACAATAAAGATGAATACAAATGAACAATCTAATCAACAATATGAACAAAATGTACAAAATAATTCATAAAATGAACTAAAATCAACAAAATTATTTAAAAAAAATGAACAAAACAATGAGCAAACTGGTGAGCCAATATAAAGGCTCCATGATCCATTGTGTGTCACAGTCTGTGGGAAACAAAGACTTTTAACATTTGCATTTGAACCTACACTGTTTGAAATTCCAATTTTCCTCTCAGAGATGTATTATTTCCTCCTCAGAGGAGAAATAATAATTTTAAATCAGGCTTGGGACTGAGGGAAATGAAAGGCATGAACCAAAGGCAGACAACAATGGCAGAGACTGTGATAACATCAGCAATATGAATGCAATGTCTTAGTGATGCCAGAGGAGCCTGACAGACATGCAGTCAGGCTTTGCATGTCATGCTCTGTGGGAAGGGTAATTTAAAGCCTGATCACAGCTTGGTACAGTGATGGTAGGCAGACATGAACCCAAGCAAACCAGAGCTCATTTTGACATGCCACAATCAATTTTAGGCATATAACCCTGGGCAAAGTGGTTTACCATTAAATAAAATGTTTTTTGTGCGGATTTTATCATATATTATTGTAACTATTAATACAGCTATGGCATGCTGGTTTGTGAGCCTGCATGGATGTTGCTTGTTTACTGTCGCATGGATGAGCCATGACAGTGTCATTACCTCCTCCTGAAATAATCCAGACCATATAATCTGCAGACCCTTCTTTCAGAGACACAGGTGGTTGCAGAGGATTGCTGAGAAGATTGCCACCTACTGGCTTCCAAGATCATTGTCACCCACGGTTTATGTTGCTTGTCTTTTAGGCTCATCCACCTTGTCTGTCAAACTGATCAAAACATTTTCATCCAACTGTGAAACTGCTTCTCCATGGGATGAAGATGCCCCGGATAACTATGACATCTGAACTGTCTGAAGAAGGAAAACATGCTCCTGAAGAATGTGACTTCTCAAGTTTTATCTATCATATTAACCTGACACTTACTTCTGGAAGAAAACAGAAAAGCAGCAGGGTTTATTGCCCCCAAAAACATAGCAAAGACCCCCTTCTTGCCAAAAGAACACTCTCTCAAAACATGTTCCTACCCCAGCCATTTCCTGTCTGTGCCCCTGCAGCGTCCTCCTGTGTCGGCTCATCTGCTGCTGGTTATTTGAGTCGAGGGTCATCTTTTCTGTGACCTGTAGTGACAATGGAGCACGTCCCCAGTGGGTCCACAGGAAGCAGTTTGATCTTTTGATGAGGCCTTTGCCTTCACTTTCTCAGCTAAAGTGTTGTTACATGCAATGTCAGTTCTTTCATCAGAGTCTGTTGGTATCATACAAAATATAATCAGCAACACTCACATTGTACATTTTTGTCTATATATTCTGTATACATTTATTTGCCAACTAATATTTCTTTACTTTACTTAAATGTTTCTTGCCATAATCTGACTTGTACAGTAGTTCTAATAGCGCTAATAGGGCTATTGACTGATGGTCTAAAGCACATTAAGAAGGTCAGAAATTAGCAGCCAAATATAAAGGATTATACCTGCCAGTCAATTCAGCTTACACCTTCGCAATTGTCAGGCAAGTATGTCTGTTGTTTTCTTACCTGAACCAGATGTTGAAGGAATCGGAAATGCAGGCTGTTTCTTCTCAGTAATTTTGTGGTTAGATACGCTAAAGTTGCTAGCTCTGTAGTAGCTACCACTACAACTGTTTTCAACTCCTCAAGTGAGCACGTGAGCTCGTGCACCTATGAGGTTGTAAGCTGTGTTGACAGGCAGGTCACCTGTCTTATCATTTGCAGTGAACCATGATAACCGATTGGCTAAAAGCTGGATTCCCAAAATCATAGAGTGCACCTTTAACTCCCCTGTAATTTTTGGGTGACTGCCTTATGAATCTGATGAGACAACGCAAAGCTATCATCAAAGCTAAATGCAGTTACTTCAGCCAATCTGAAATATTAAACATATTCTGTGTTGTTTAACTTTATTTTGTTTACTGCACAATTCCATACATGTTTTTTTTCACAGTTTGGATGTACTCAGTATTAATGTACAATGTTAAAAACTACTGTATAAAAAAATTAAGAAAAAACACTGAATGAGAAAGTGTGTCTAAAGTTTTGACTTTTAGTGTGCATTCTTGTAAAATATACTCCCTCAGACCCCCGCACAGACAAAATTGACCTTCCTATGATAAATGCAGCTGACTGATTTACATGCTGTGAGTATGTGTGGGTGAAGCCCTTTGATGGTTACGCTGTTAAAGCGATCGCTGTAAATCACTGGGCAGGGACTGAACCTGGATGAATTACACAGTAGGCAAAGTGTGCATATGATGATTTACTGTAGGTGTGTACTGGAGTGATATTTCAGTGCAGAAATAAAAAGACATATAAACTGTAGTAAAGCAGACACTTTCTGATAGATTGAGTGTTAGGGTTACACAGCATATAGGTTTACACCGGTTTAACTGTGACAAATTGCTGCATTGCTGAACCATGTATTTCCTCTCTAGACCTTTATACTCTTGTGCATTTATACTCTGGTCTGCATCTGCCGGCCTAGTTCCCCACTGAGGAGCTTCACAACCCCTCCTCGGCAGGCAAATACATCATCATCCTTCTTTTCTGTGCTGTTTTCCAGATTACACCCAGCAGCTTACATAAAGTGCTTCCAAGCTGCAGTAATATTACCCAGCAGCCTTACCAAGGTTAAATTCTCCATTCCTCCCCCTCACTGTGTCTCTTAGCTTTACCTTAACCCACCTCTTCTGCCACTTTCCCACGCGGCTCATACAGATAAGGATTACACAACACATCACAGCGAAGCGTTTCGGTTGCTGTCACCAGGTTAACATTTGGTTGAGAAACACCAGGATGCGGGTTCTGTGGTTGTGCATAATGTAAGGGTTTGTTTAGGGAGACTTTCTCTCTGTGATTAAGACTAATGTCATCAGATATTTGGAATGATGTGTTCTTACAGACTGAGTCTTTTCTCTCATCACCCCAATTCAGAGCTTCATTTCTTCATGAGGAGCATTTCCCAATGTGTTACCGCAAATGAGAGCGATCAGACTGTATTAGTGACAGGAAAAAACATAGTGCTATAAACACAGGCGGTAAATTAAGAGGGCTGCATTGGATAGATTAACACTGCATTGAAATAGCTATGTGTCCCGGCCGCAAAAGCACTGCAAAGTCAGATGTGATGATTGTCAACATCAGATAAAAATGCACATTAAAGCTTTTTAGAAAGAGAATGACACATGAAAATATTCAAAATAAAATTTACTTTGTTGATCCTTAAGCACAGGTGGGTAGTATTTAAGTACTTTTACTCAGTTACATGTACTTAAGTAGTTTGTTTGAAAATATGTACTTCTTACAGTAGATGTTTTGAAAAGTACTTTTTGCTCTTGGTTACATTTCTGCTGTAAAGAGTGTACTTGTGCTCAGTGGGGTGCACACCTCAGAGAGTAGAAGTATGTATTTTTTTTTTAAATCAAAATGAGTGAAATGAACGAAATAATCAAGCAAATGAACAAAAGTAAACAGAGTAAGCAACAAAATGAGCACAAATGCTGGAGGAAATGAACAAACAGAACAAAAAAGCAGCAAAATTCAGAAAACAGTTCAGTAAATTAGTAAAAGGAACAAATTAAGCAACAACTGAGCAATAAGCTGGGAAAAAAATGCTGAAATAAATTAAGGAAACTTAGCAAAATAAGCAACAAAAGGAGCAAAAATGAAGAAAATAATCAAGTAAAAAATCAAAATGAACAAACTAAGGAACAAATAAGCAGTGGTGCTGAAGAAAACTTAAAAATGCACAAAATAAACACCAAAATAAGCAAAACAATTAACAAAACCTTCAAGAACATTAAACAAAATAATCAAGTAAAAAAACCAAACAAGAATGAACAGTGTATATGAGGCTAAAATTTCTCATTATGTGGTTTCTCATTATGTGGTTACTCACTACTTGAGTAATTCGTTTATGAGCTACTTTCTCATTCTTACTCAAGTACTTATTTTTAGAAATAATTGTACTTCTGCTCACGTCATTGTAATTATAAAGTATTAATAGTAAGTAAGTAAGTAAAGTTTATTTATAGAGCGCCTTTCACAGATAAAAATCACAAAGTGCTGTACAAAGTCGAAAGAACAAATATATACGTAGCAACGATGTATATCGTTGCTATGTACTGTATATACAGTATATGGTACTCAAGTATAATACATATACCTGTACTTGAGTACCATGTCGGTTTATTCTACCCACCTCTGTCCTTAAATTAAACTCACTCATCCTTTAGCTCAAGAAAATATATAAAAATAAAATAATTGACTTTCATTCATCTTCAGTCTAGTTTTCTGTGTGGATGCAATCAAAACTCTTAAGCTCCAGCCTCATTTTCAGGACTTTGATATTTGATGTTGGAGTTGTATTTAGTGTGTGTAAATATAACTTGCAGACTTAAGAAGTTAAGGTAGAATTCCTTAATGAAACCAGGTACAACTGCGTAAAATGAGTCTAAACCATTTGTCTTCATTTCAAAATTTTCTCCTACAAAGAACAGAGAAAGGACAGTTGGTTCACGAGTAATGAGTTAAGGAATATCCCTTTTTAATATGACGACCATTATCAACTCACTTATCAGTTTGTTTCCTCTTCATGTGAGATTATGAGTCTAACTTTTTTCTTCAATGTTTGTCTGAAATTAGATGACAAAAATTGTAAAGGAATAATGACACCTAAAATCTCATATTTGCTATGATTAAATGTACAATATGTAAGACGTGTGTTTAGTTTATGTTGTTTTGTACCTGGAGCTGTCTGCACACTGTGCAGAAGCAGAAGAGCTGCAGCAGAGATTCTGTTACGTAACAATCCTCACTAAAAAAAAACTGAGCCAAGTCCTCTATGTAGAAATCAGTGTCCTGGCTGTTATTGTGGATGTAGGCAACCAAAACAGTCACAGAAGCAATGACAGGCAAAGTCAATAAACAATGAGCTTACTGCACTAAACACAATTTAATGTTTACTGCAAGCACACAAGCATTTGTGAAAAAATACAGTGCATGCTGGTCCTTAAAAATGCTTTTTGCCACTTTTTTGTACAATATTCTGCTTCAAAATAGCAACATTAATATAATTATTTGCATAATTATTTGTGAAATGTGAGGAAAAGTAAGCTTCACTAGACAGAAAGAATAATGTCAACATGGGTGCATGCTGTTATGGCTGAATCCCACCATTCCTCTCTTAGAGCCTGTGGTTATTGTCATGTTTTGTATTATATTATACTGCATGTGGTTGTTGTTTGTGAACAAGTCCAGCAGAGGTAATCTGCTCAGTGTATCACTGCAGCTTCAACTGCATGAGGAATGGCTGGTTTTTGAATAACAACTATGACAATGAGCTTGGCAAGAGAGAGGAGACAGCTTGAATTTGTTTTACACATAACAGCAACACAAAGAAAGCCCTGGCAGTTGTCCTTCATCATATAGTAAGCTCTTAAACACTTGGCTGCTCCACGCTGAAATAGCTGCACAGTGCTAGGTGAAAAGATTATTTTTTATGCATCCATTTAGTAATAACTTCTGGGGATCACTTGTTGCCATGGTTGCTTTGCTAATTCTAAACTTGACCCAATGTGAGGCCTTTAAGTGATTCATTAGGGCTTTTAAAATGTTAGCCAACCACACGTCAGCCGCAGAGGCAGACAGGACACTGTCGACATGATTTTCCATTAATAAATCAGCAGATCCTTGAAATGAAGAGCCCGACTGTCTGTGAAATATCCGGTCTGTATGGACAGAATATCCAGATGCATAGTCGTCTGTAATATTGAAGGCTGCAGTCACCACTATAATCATATGAAAGAAAAAAAAACTTGAATAGCCGCTGGCTTTACTTGCCCTGACAGCAAACGAGGAAAGAGAGCGATGGACTATGAGAGTCAATTATGTGACAGTGATGTCATGGCACTACTGGCTCTGATGAAGGCCATATGTCTTGGGGGGTTCCTTGGGTGTTCTCTCCACTCTGCATCTTCACATTACTATTAGAATTTCTGACTGAGACTGATTGCAAGTACAGGTGACATATACAAATCTTTACAAATTATTAAAAATAAGTTAGCACTGGGATTCTTGCAAAACACCACTTCAGTGTATGAAAACAGTAAATTATGCATCTGGCTGTGTCATTTTATTGTCTTGTTATGACAGATAACAAGTAAATTACCATCTCGGGTCTGAATCCATGAAGGGAATGCATCCGGAATCTGACCATTCTACACGTTTTAGGGGTTTTGAGGTAGTCGCACAACGGCCTGAGTATCGTGAGTAACCCAGTGGAAATTCTTAAGAGCACACATACTCACACACGCAGGCTGTTATGGTTTTACAAGATGATAGATGAAGCTGAGAGCAGAGAGTCACATTCTTAAATGTAGTGCGGTTGAGTCGGTCGCTGTGTTCCCAGATCAATAGCTCACTGACACTTATCTAATTCATAATTTGCTGCTTTATTACAAGCCTCAGCTGAAGATTGAGGTCACAGGGGAGACATGGACTCCCACATTGCTACGCACACAATTCGACATCGTGTGCTATATATGTTTGCATTTTCACTCTATTTATCTAGCTGGCTCTATCTGTCACTTTATTAAACTGAGTGGGAGGTTGAGTAATGAGGCTTAACATATAGTCCAGGCCTCCCTTTCTTATCTGTGCTTGTTTTCTTCTTGGTTTTCACTCTTGCTCTGTCCTCCCACCTCATCCCACTCCAAGAAAAAGCCTAGTTTATCTTCACTACTCCCCTCTCAGTTTAGACTACATTGCATTCCATGTGGTGGTAACTGAGATGCTCCTGATCCTTATCGGCGCCATTATCTGTATGTAACTTCAAAACGGAATTTTGTATTAGCCCACGGTACTCTGATACAAATGAACTGACGTAACTGATGGATTAAATTTGTTTCATTTTGTGTTCAGATTATACAAGTAAAATGATGCTGTGTTAAAGGTAGTTTGGATGCTGATTAATAAAGGCACTTCATTGATATTCAGTACAGCACCAATTGTCAATTTCCTAACATGTTACTGAGGAGAGACAGTTCTAAGGAACTAAAGCTTCAAATACCTTTTTGATCACACAGTGTGATTTAAACTAACTGGGATTCAAACTATCAGTGTTTGTGTTAGCTGGCAAGTGAATAACGCATTTTAACTTGATTGTGAGTGCACATTTTCAAAGTAAAGGTATATCTGCATGCACATCATTCTCTAAATGAGAAGCATGAGAGGAGAAACAGGTGAACATCAGTATCAGCCCGATGACTGGCAGCGGCTTCTGGCAAATAAGATAACATTTCACCAAAGGCACAGACTGCCACTGTTGATCTGTTTATGCATTCAGAGTTTTCAAACATTCAGTTGTTCTTGTTATTTTTTGTTTGCCTTAAAGGAAGGATAAAGAACAACAGACACAAAATAATACAGTTTTTTATAATTGCTAAAATGCATTGGTCAATACTAACATCACATTTCAAAACTCAGCAGCGGAGGAGGAGTCTATGTGAACTAAACTCTAAATCATTTTTCATTGCTTTCACACATAATGCATCTGATAACCAAATTTTCCAAAATTCGCAAACTCTTTTCCTACTCGCAAAATACCAGCTGGAAAAACCACTGTGTATTTTCCATACACTGTTTTCAAAACATTGAAATCTAAAAAGATGACACCTTTTTAAAATTTTATTTATGTAAAATACATAGAAAATCTCAGCAGAATGTGTAAAAGAAAATCAGTTTGGACTTTCAGGGATGCTTTGTTTTTAACTTTTGATTTCTAAACTGTTGCAATATGTGTGATTCTATAAAGGATATTGAAGCAGCTGCATTTCTGCTTCGTTCTTGTCACATATTTTTTGTACAGCCAAGTAAATGAAAAAGTTGTTCTGTGATTATTTGCTGATTTAGGTGATAAATGAAACTTTAAAGAGAAGAGTTCATTATTTCCTCACAGTGATGCTCCCTGTTAGTGTTTTGACGCTATATTATGAGTGGCAATGTTTGCTTTTGAGTGAGACGTGTTGCCGGTGTTTGATGAATGACCTCATTTTGAGACATGTATGAAGAGTTTTGTTGGTTTGAGTGAGTTTTGCAGGTGAGATTCACTGTTTGGCTGAGGTGCATGTTCACAATGCAGACTGTGTGATGAGTTTGGAAAATGTGCCCTTAGTGCTGAATGATGTGTTTAAGCCATTGAAAAAAAAATAGAAAATTACATTGATATCAGCATCAGCTACTGGCCAAATTTCCATTTTTGGCTCCTAATTTCACAGTCAGTCCAATCCTTAATGCTTAGATGTGACAAATCTGTTTTTATACTCCTATTACTTTGAGCTTAAAATTAAATATCTTCATCATGTTTTTTGCTTTTATTTAACCTTCTTTAGCTGGCAAATAACAAATGGGCTTTTGTCACAGACTGAATACTATGCTACTGAACTGCACTGTATGTAAAAAAAAATGTAGTAAATACATTTAGTAGTAAAAACACTGCTTCAACCAAAGCTTGGATATCTGAAACAAAAATATCTGAACACAGCATCATTTCTCAGACTCTTTTAGTTTTATGTTAATAGAGATACAATCACATGCAATGGTGTTTCACATTTAAATCACAAAATAGATGTCATAACCTTTTACAGTTACAGAGGGAAATTGCAATTAAATTTCAGTTACTATTCAAAGTGTTAAAATCATAATGTTAGTGATCAAATATCTAAGAAGTACTTTCAGTGAAAAGTATACAGTATATGCAGAGTACCGAGAGCATTCGCTCTTTGCAGGAATGCTTTCTTATTTTCAGACAGGGCAGGTCAACAAATGGCTTATCAGAGGACGTCTCTTAAATCAATCTGGATTTCTCACAAACCAGAACTGCAAAGTCGTCTATACCCATAATCCAAAATCAAAACATTCCTTTCTTAACTTATGCTATACTGAAGACCTGTAGGAATAATATGACAGTGATCAGGGTTGAATACTGCTGTGACATTTAAATAGCTTGATTTAAATGTTTTTTATGACTTTTCAGCTTGATAGCCTAGTATGAAATAGTAACAAATAATAAATTGTGAAAAAGGAAATGTTATTGTGTACATTACTTTTAGGGAGCAAGTCAATTTCATTTTTCTTTACATCTTTACTTATTCCATTTTTACTACGGTTGGCCTAAAGGTTACCTGCGTGTAACAGATATTGTATGTGAGACTTCCCTCTTTTTGCTCCCAAATAGGACCTGTATTCATGAGAATTTGTATTTATTAATACAAAAAGATTGGACAAAGTCAGGATGAACACAGGTAAAATCTTATCTCCATCTAACTATAAACAGGAGGAAAAAGTGCACAAACAAAACCAGCTTCAACACCCCTACAACTACCAGGACTGCTCTATGTCCAAAAGTGGATATTTACAATTATATTGACAGAACATTTACAAACTCCAATCAAACACAGTACAAAATCCGGAATCCAAAACTCAAAGTCAAAAGCCAATCGTGAAGTAAATACCAGAAATCACAAAGCTGAATCACAATCAAAAGCACAGTTGAGTTGGGTACAGGAAGAGGCCAGCCTGATGCTGTCATCTGCTGGCTTCCTTTTAAACCTTGCACCATCCTTTTGGACACTTCCACTTCCTGTAACACAGGTGAAAATGCGTCCCCCTCGGGTAGCGAGGAAGAGCAACACATTTCAAAAGTGACCTGAACACTGCGGACTAGTTGGCAAATGCCATGGTTCGAAGGATGAAATCTATCCTCACTTTTGGAGAACAAATGACGATACACAGTTTAAAGCAACCTCAGCCGATACGTGATTGATCTGTTACACAAAGCAAAGACAAAAGCAAGAGACAAAGGAAAAGAAAAGTCTTTTGCAACTCGCTGCTATCTTATTGCAGCCAGTGGTTACATTTTCTAAATCAAATCTTAAATCAGGCCTGAATATATTCATCATAAGTGTACTGTGGTGGCATATGTTTTCCGAGTGTTGCAGTACTTGGACAGGATAAGAAAACAATTGACAAAGATGTGTGCAGGATGACCTCAGACAGATTAATGCATTGCATTATTCTCCTTCGTGCTGAGTGGTCCTGTGGTGTTCCAGGAAAGACGAGCCTTTCTAGGAGCTGTTGCACTGTTGACTCAAAGCCACAGAGGCTCCCCTTTCTTCCATCTGCATCCCTCCATCTTTCCCCCTCTTGCATTCCACCCTTCCCCTCCTCCATCTCTGCCTCCCAACGTTCCCTTGCATTCATCCCTGCCATTTCGAATCCTTCCTTCCGTCATGGCCTTCGTGCCTGCTTCCCATCTTCCTCCCTTTGTGTCAGTGCACACTCCAAGTGCACCAGCCTGGGGTGAGTGGCTGCTTCTTATTCTATGTCAGAGTGATCCCAACTGGGCCACAGCCTAATGAATCATTTCCTCCAAGATACGGTGAGAAAATCACTTTCAGAGTTTGGAGCGTGCAGTGGATGCAGTATGAAGCTCATATGCCCTCTCGTCTCTTCTCTTCTCCTGACTCTCAGTGGGAGCCAAGCACAGTTTGTATACACGTGTGCATTCAGTCAGTCACACACGAGACAATGAGGGGATGATGTTGTGCGCCTCTCGTTCTATTCTTTATTTTACGTGCAGCTACTTAGGCTCCAAAAAGCCACAAACCTGATTCAAATTGTTTAAGCCAAATGAGCATATGGATATCAGATGTGGTGCCCTCTGTCTACTTGTACTGTCTTACTTTTCACAAAAACAAACTCGAGCATGTATGTAATCATCAAAACACTCATCATATACACTGCTTGATGCAAGCATACAGTTCTCAAAACATCACCTTTCGTCCCTTAAACCTGATATAGACATCCATACAGAGCCTGCTCTTTGTCACGTACCATCTCCCTTTGGGTTTCTGGACCTCCCTGCTGCTCAAGCTGTCTGACTTGGCAGTACCGGTACATACCGTTGCACAGAGCACAGCACCCAGGAGGTCACTGAGTGGAGAGGAAAAGGGAACAGCAGCAGAAGAAGTGACTGCAGTGTGCAGTATAGAGTATGTGTTCAAATGAGGGTGAATGCGCTCATGTGTGTACCATGTTTGTGTTCTTTGCCTGCATGCTAAGCACCATTAAACAGGTGGCTCCATGTCGCTCTGCAACCAGACCTTGATCTCTCCTCAGAGGAAATGCTCCTACACTCCCTCCAGCTTCTCAGATTTTAATTTTGTGCTCAGTGATAGAAGATGTGTTCAGATCTTTCATGTGTTTGATGCTGACTCAAATCTCAAAGAGTTACAAATAATGCAGAATAAATACAGTGCTTAGTAAATTTATTACACCATTGTTTATTTTGTTCTTAATTTATTTGATTTTATTTATTTTTGCCACATTGTATTGCTTAGTTTATTACTTTTTATAACTTACCCAATTGTTTTATTAATTTTGATTATGTTACGGATTTGTTAATTTTGATAGAAAAAAAATAAAATCTGTAAACCAATGTCACTTTAGAAGCGATTCCTCATTGAAGTGTAGCCAAATGTAAGTGGGTAAAAGTACAGTTTTCATCACAAATGTAACTAATAGTAAAAAGTATTCTGCACATCAATTACTCTCTATCTAATGAGTAAAAATACTCAAGTACATGTAACAGAGCAAATGCAGTACTGCCCACCTGTGATGTTGGACAGTTTTCAGTTCATACATAGTGTTTGATAAACGTATCAGACCACCTGTCCTGTTTGTGTCAAACACCAACCAGCATCATGAAGTGCTTTAATGTGGACTCTTCCTTTTCAGTGGGTTCTCCAAGTTTTCCCATTTTGAATAGGAGTAAGGAATTTATATATATTATAATTGAAGCCAGCACACTGGACATTAATTATTAAAGCTTAGCTGTTAACCACTAAAACAATTGTTTTTCCTCCCAAACAATGCAAATAAATCTGTCATTTGGCCTCTTAATCAAAAAATAATAACGTGATTTGCTTCTTTTGTATAACACATAGACTGTATATATTATGGACAAAGTAACCGTTACATCACCCATTTTTTATTTTCTGAAGGGCTGTTTTGACGCCAATTGGGTTGTCACTTCCTGGATGACATATTGGAGCTAGAAACAGGATGTAATCATATTTGGACGAACAGCAGCAGGGCTTATGAAGCCTTCATGCCAGGGGACACGTGGAGAGCTAACATTAGCCGCTATCTTACTGATGTGATAAAACTTCACCACACAGTGTCAAGCAAAGTCATATCACAGTGTTGTTAGTGTAAACACTTACCTACAGCTGCAGTCGAGTGTATCTCATGTATAACTATAAACATATTGAATAAATAGAAGATACGAAGGTCTGAATCGGT
>JAQQAE010002372.1:0-22497 GCA_029823295.1 Pseudamia nigra
AATTTCTCGTAAGCGGCCCAGCCCCTTCTATATTTTTATGTATGTGGCCCTCGGTGAAAAAAGTTTGGACACCCCTGATCTACAGCTTTGCATCACCTTTTTTTAAGATGATGATCATCTTTTTTTGAGATGGAATTGCAACACTTAGTCCTATTAAGTCATCCGGCATCTAAAATTAAATTAAATACGGCTGAAATTAAGCATCTGTTGTGACAAAAAGCTGCTGTAAACCCTCCCTCCGCTTAGCAAAGTGTCAATTCAGCATCAGGAGATGAGATTTCTCCTTTTAAGTGTGGGTTGTTTGTCACGTCACCCAAGTCAGCCTGGGAGTTCCACTCCATCCTAACAGCACTGGCTCCTGTTGTTTCTTTCTCAACTGCAATATTTCTAGGACTTTTTACAATAATGTGATATAAATGACATGCAAACAGCCAGTCATTTAGCAGATGTGTTGTACCATGACTATGCCAGGAACATGCACAACTGGCAAATGAAATGCTTAATGGATAATAGATGGGCTGGGGAAAATTATAATTCATGGCATGTTCAAAGGAATGTCCACAGCACTGCATGAAAGTTGGAATGACAGAGTGAGTAAATGTGACTGGTACAATGGCACATCGCAAATTGGTTTTTTGCTGTAGATTCTGCTTCATTCATGAGTATTCATTTAAGCACTCTTAAAAGGCTTAAGTATGGTGGTTAAATTCAATATTGTGATTAAATATAACCTTTTCCCCTCTTGGTCTCTTAAAAATTTCAGTGTCTTGTGAAATACAATTCATATTTCTGCTTCCTTGCTCAGATCTGTTATACAAGTCCAAATCCTGGATCTCAAACCACATAAAAATGTGTAAAAATTGATCGTTTTTCATTTAAATATGCCATAGCTCCAAACAATTCCATTTTCACAAAGAGGCTTTCAGACATTCCAAGACAGAAAATGAGCAAAGCAATCCATTTGAAAAGCTGCAAATCCCTGATACACAAGATAACAGCTTACTGAAGTATCTGTGGATGATATTCAATATATTTCTCTCAGGTTCTCCAGAGTCCACACCTCCATGAGGACAAAAAAAGAGATGATGTGCAAATTGTGTCAGATTATTTTAACTGACTACAGGCTCTTTGGCTCTACCTCTCCAGACCATGATGTTTAATTCAACAGTGAACACAGTACGAGCAAAAAAAGAAAAAAAAAATCCACCTTTATAGATGCACACACAATGTTACAGTTGGAAAGAAGGACTGGGTGGATGTATGGCGGCAGTATGTGGACTGCAGTGGGCTTGCCAGTTCTAGGTAAGAGCATCAGTGTGTTAATGCAGTGGCACTAATGTGCTTGACGGCCTAAAGGAGCATTAAGGCCGGGATGACTGAGTGTTAAGCCTAAATCAAGCAGCTCAGCCACTGTAAGCTGGACTCTGGAATCTGCTGGAGATCTACCATATGGATCCGTCCGCACTCGTCTGCTCTGGGATAACCTTGTTCAAAACACACCAAACTCATCTAAATTACATACATGACCTCATCACACATGGATGGTCTGGGGAAACTATTTTCACATTACACAGAGTCTCCAGGCAGCCAGAAATGTTCCTCAATGGAATTTGTCCTCTAATGCAATCTGGCTTTGTTTGTTTGTTTTTCTGAGAAACCCCTCAGCACAAAACAATATTGTGATTTGCAGTTATGATTTTAGTCTACTTGCTGGGCTATTAAAGAAAATGCACAGCTTATCATAGAAATGCCTATTCTTCCCGTGAACACAAACATACAAATTGAAATATGTGTAACGAATACCAAGTCATTAGCATTTATATCATAGCACAGGGTATTATTATTAAAAATAAAGGCAAAACTGATGCAAATAATCTATAAAATGAACAAAATAATCAAGAAAATGAACAAGATAAAATAATATAATGAATTAAAAGACCACAGATGAAAAACATAACAGAATGACAAAATTGGCTAAATTATGAACAAAATTATGAAAAAAATAAAAAAAATCTTGCAAACTAAGAGAAATCTGAACAAAATAATAAGGTAAATTAACAAAAAAAAAAAATCACAAAAATTAACATAATAAATCAATTGAATGGAAACTTAAAAAATAACAAAATGAACAAAGACATCTACAAAACGAACAGCAGTCAAGTAAATAAATCCAAACACAAAACTGAACAAAAAATAAGTGAAATAATGCAAAAGTAATGACAAGAAAATGACTAATAAGTAAATAATCTGCAAAATGAACAAAATAATCAATTAACCGAAGAAAACAAATGAAATAATTAAGGGGAAAAAAACAAAAATTGAAAATAAAATCAGCAAAATGAACAAATTAAGAAACTAAATTGGTGTTAGCACACTGCCAGCTAAAACAAAGTTTGAATATTTTTGTGGCTTTGGACAGATACTTTTTTCTTTCTGTCCAAAAATGGCTCTTTAGAAGCCTTAGCCTAGTCAGTGTTTTATACCTACATTATACTGTCACTTTATTTTCTCTCAATTCATTTCCTCGTTCGTCTCTTACACACTCACACAAACAGTGCTGATCTTCTACCAACAGACACAATGCATGCAATTCTAAGTACATACTAGAGGCATTTTATGTGCATTATTATTATTAGAATGCATGTCCACATGTATCTCTAGAGATCACATCTCACTTCCCAGCTCTGTATGAAAATAAAGAAACTCATCCTTAACCTAAAATGTACCACAATCCTTCATTTCTTGCAGTACTGTGACTGAAGCACACACTGTTCCAAGTTCCACAGTGGCTTTGTAGTGTTTCTTTGCGAGTGTAATTCACCGTGTGGCTTTAGACAGTGAGGTATCAGCACTCTTAAGTTTATTTCCAGTCACCCTGTGGGATGTGGATCTCATAAACTTGAGAAAGACATGCATGCAGACTGTACAGTGATAACACCTGCTGAATCTCTACGATGCAAGCGAGTACAAGTATGAAATGTCCCCAGCGCCCACAGTCTGTGCTGCTACGGTTGTAAACAATAACTCCAAGCTAAAGATGTCAGTGTTACAATGGTGATATTTTTATCTATGGAAAATAAATACAATGAAGAGAAGGAGAGACGAGGAGAATGTCGCCCCGGTCCTGACAAGCGAAAAGATTCCAACTTGGAATGCCAATTTTGCAAAGAAAGCTGGAGGTGTATTTTACTTACTATACTGTATAAGTAATTTTCATGTTGAATTACTATTGTTTTTAGGAAATGTAGGTCTTGGCAGCAGTCACACTGAGACAATTACCCTGCATTTTTGACACAATCAGAATTTTGTCCCAAGTGTCATAGGTTTGCAAAACAGTGACAATAGGCATATGTGAACCTGTGTCATACGCAGCATAGATTGAGAGACAACCATTATACTGCTACATTTTCTCATATTTCACCTGGAACAGCCAAACATTGCACAGTACAAACCTGCTGTGAATTCATCAATACACTTTAAATGTGATACAGCAACTGCTTTACGTTGCTGTTTGTCTTTGCACTACTCTCATGTTTGAACAAAAAGAGGCCACTGGATCGAGTTGTCCAACATGACGCAAGCCCAGCAGTGTCTCTCCGAACAGAATACAAACAACGCAGTGCTAATATGTGCACCACTGACATGATTATACGCAAATGAGCTCTTCCCATACACTCGCACCCAATTCAAACAAGTCATGCAACAAAGAGTTTCTCACACATGAGCATGTCTGCACAAACGACACAACTACCAGGATATACATAGACAGGGACACACTCGCTGCTATGAATGCACTGTACCATCCTAATCATGCCTAGTGAATACTAATAATTATATCCTATAACAGTATTGAAATAAATTATCATTATTAAATAAAAACAGTATTGTAGCGTGTTTCACATCAAATAAGCAACATATGGCCAAGTTACAGTTTGATATGATGGAAACGTGGTTACTTGGTGTTCTAGAAAAACTAAACAAGTATAAAACATAAAAATTTTGAAAAAGAAAAGAAAATTCACTCTCATTGTGTACATTTTACACAGTACTTGCTAAATACAAAATAACAACAGGTCATATTTTTCCCCCTATTTCTGCAAACAGATAAAAAATTAACAAACTTGTTAACAAGGTGAATACAACATGACCAAAATTAACAAAAATTGGGGGAAAAAATGAACAAAAATCGCAAAGAAATCAACTAAATACAATGGAGAAACTTTGTGAACCACTTTGAATTTCCTCGATTTCAAGGTATGATCTAAAACAGCATCCCATTGTCACCCGTGTCTTAACAGCACATGGAGAATTTCACGATATCATTTCACGATAATGTTTTGGTCTCATATTTGTTGAATTAGGTTCCCCTTTTCGACCCCTAGGGCAAAAAATATGGAAAATTCTAAAAGGTTCGTAAACTTTTAAGCACCACTGTAGTAATAAAATGAACAAATATTAATAATTTGATCATTACAAATCCTCCTAAATGTGGAACTTGAAATTGCATTATGAAGGTATAATTGCAGAGGCTGATGTTACAGTTACAAATGCAATTCAATCAAATGTGCAGATGTGATCACTGTCCTTTTGTAATTAGAGGTTTGACTGTTGAACACTGACTACACGGCCCCCTGTGGTGTGAACCTGGACCCGGTGACTGTGCCTCGAATCTGAGCCACGGCACCACGTTGCATGTCACCCTCTCTGCTCTCTCCCTCCGCCACAACCATCAAAAAACAATAAACCTTTACAATAAAAGGTGTTTTACTGTTTTGACAAGGATTTTTAAACCAGAATACATCTCTAATATATATAAAAAATAAATATTTATTAATAACACATGCATTTATTTTTTAACTTTAAAGAGCACTCAGACTTATCTAAGGAAGATGTACTGTAAAGCAACTGAATTATCCGTTTTGAGAAGGACAGAGGTTTCGGTGAATGGTACGGAAAAGGTAGCGATAATGTTCTACCACAACAATATCTGTCAATGACCTTTTACCTGACAAAATGTGTAATTTCTGTTAGAAAGAAAGAATGACAGAAAGAAAGATTTTTGTTACATTAATCTTTATGAATCAAGACTCTAGCATGGATGCAAATGGTAAAGAGTATGCATGCATTTCACACATTTGGGGAAAAAAATACACACATTAGACATGTACAGAAACAAATTCATCCCAGTAGACATACACCCTGAAGCCTCAGTGACTGACAGAAGAACTTTGCAACAGGGAGGGGGGAGGGGCAGCCGAGCATGAAATTAAAGCCCCAACTGTCAACCTGAGGACAGTCAAGACGACGACTGATGGGTGTGCGTGAGTGTGTGTGTGTGTGAGTGAAAGCACCGCTGAGATGTTGTGCTTTTCCACAGCGATCAATCGTCTGTTTGATTCTGCACAACATCTGCAGAAGGTTTTGGACTTTGCTTTTAAGTGCTTTGAACCACCAAATAAATATAAATAAGGAACATCTATCTGAGTTTACTTATACGATTCTTCCTTCCTGTGAGCCTATTTGATCAATATTTATAAGGTGAGAACAAAAGGCTGTAGAAAGAAACTGGAGCCAGCTGTTCCTTCAGGGACATAGTCAAAATACTACATCTGAAACTTGAAGGCTTTTTGGATTAACCCATGTCTGACTCGACTCACGCCTAACTTCAGACACTGATCATAGTGCAGTCTGAACACGGACATCAAGAAAAGCTACTTGCCTGCTGTCACAGCCACACTGCCACCATTTTTGAACTCCCTTTATTTCCTGGTATTAGGTGCAATCGCACAGTCACTTGTTCAAAAGCACAATACACTGCATGGCTTTTAGCTCACTCAGTAAGTCCATGTATAGTTCTCAGTACTGGCAGACCTATGATTATTTATGACAGGTAAAGTTCTGGCAGAAAATTACCTGTACAGTCCCAAAATGGATAATTCTATCAGTCTCAGTACTTTTTAAAGTAAAAAAAAAAATACATATATTATGAATTTATTTTAAAATATGAGCATTTTCTGGCTGCTTCAGTCCTCTGTGCCAGAAAACTGAATACTAGTGACTTGTGAACCAAACAGAAGACCTCCACATGGGAAACCAGGGTTTGTGATTTTCTGATTTTTTTTTTTTGTCTACTGCTTACTCCAACCTTTTTTCCTAACCATAAGCAATATTATGCCTATAACTAATGAAGCTGTGACTGTCGCAATTGTTTCACAATCTGGCTGCATGAAAATGATCTAAGATCCTCATCAGAGGTCATGACAATACATCAGCATGTGACCAGTTGAGAATGAGAAGTTTTTAATTCCAGGAGTCATTCTGATATGATTTGTTTAATTATGCCCCTCTAATAGTCTATACGTTCTGGTCAATGTTTTCTTTATTTCTGGGTTAATAAGATGGCAGTGAATAGGGGGCTTTGATGTCTGCCATGTAGGTCTTTATTTACAAGTCAGCAGCCTATAACAGCTCACTACTGTGCAAGTCACATTTTTTCTGTTCACCAAATAAAACGATGATCTCAGCTGTAGCAGCTGTCAAAGATGCAGTCTATGAGGCTGGGAAACTAGCTAGTAGCAGACCACGATAAATTATTAAGCAGTAGACCTGCCAGTCAGCACAGCTTACAACCTCATAGGTACAGGAGCTCATACACTCATTTGTGGAGTAGCTGTAGCTACTAGGGTGCTAGCAACTGTAGCTGATCAAACCACAAGATGACCGAGGAGTCTGCATTTCCTTCAACATATGATACAGGTAAAAATGAAACTAAATGATAGACATATTAGCATCACAATGATGAGGCTGTAAACTGTGTTGACTGTCCAGTAGCGGTCCACCACAAAGGACTGGCTACTAGCATTTTCCCAAAATTGTAGACTGCACCTTTAATAAGAGACACAAAAGAGACTGTCAGGTGATATGGTAATAAGGTTGTTTGATAAAGTTTGCCATTTTAACATGTCAATAACCTAGACCTTAGATTTAGCTCACACTGCTCCATCTCCACCCTTTTGCAAATATGGTGATTCTGGTTCCATAATGCCGATATGGCAACAACAACAACAGCATAAACTTCTGGCTTTAAAACAGTAGACCAAAAACCAATGAGTGGCTCCGTCCTATTCTTATATAAAAAGACTACGGTCCCAACGATGAAGTGGAGTGAAGTCTGTTCAAAACACTATACAGCCCCTGCCTTTAAACTCCTGGTTTTACAACCATGTTCCAAACAGGCTGTTTCAGGTCCTGTTGAATTAAAAGGTAAATGAGCAGCTGCCTGTGCTCCTTTCTACCAAAAGTGAAGCTGTAAAAGTAAAAGAGTTTCTGAATAAAAAGTGACTGCAAAGTTTGATGTTACAAATACACAGTCCGTTATGTAACATGTCTGTGTGTATTTCTCAATTAAATGTGTTTCACACGTTCACTGCATATAAGGCTAGACCTGCTTTATAATAAGAAAAATACTAGAAATATGCCCTTTAGATAAATGCTAACCAGTATGTAATAAACATCTGTTTTTAGATTTGACCTCACAGGTATGCTAGAAATATGACATAAGCATCTTATTGTAATCAGCTGTGACAATACAATCATCATTCAGCTGTATAAAATATATTATTTTCTCGTTTGCTCCACATCATTTTCTCTGTTTTACTGATGATGTCATCAATTTACTTCTGTTCGTACCTGTTATTATATGAACCTTTGTCTTCATTACAATCAATGTATGTGGGTAAATAAATTAGCATTGTAAAGCATTGCTGGTATAAAATGAACAGAAATCATTCATTACAAATGTTAGCATGACAATTCATCTTTAAATAAAATCTGATTACTGTGGAGTTATGTCTCCCTAAACTGATTAATTCAATTCTATTTTACTTGCATCAGTCTGTTAGAAGGAACTGCTTGGTCTCATTGTGCTTCAGTATGAAACAGCTTTTTACAATCATTTTACTGTGCCAGAGCTCTGAATATTACTCAGTCCTTAAATTAAGTACTGCTTTTATTAAACCAAATAAAAATTCTACATTTACCTCTTACTAAGAAACATCAGCTAATGTTTCTGCAAAAAGGCTGAACACTGCTAAAGGCAAGAGAATACACCTCTACAGTGTTGAAATTCAGCTGTCTTCTGTTTTATGAAAGGTTAACAGCCTCCATTTGCTAATTAGTAAAGTGTCCTCTTAGTAAATCCGGGGAAGCATGCCAAAATGCTTGGTCCAGGTCAGAGGAGAGTTGGGAATGTGAGGGTGATGAGGGGAGAATATAAAGCACTGTGCTGCTCCCTGCTGGTCCATTAGAGTGACTCAGCATCAGTAGCAATGAGCACGACTGAGCAGCTGCTTCTGCAAAAAAGAAATGCTCTCCTCTCCACATTTTTTATTATTATTACAACAACAAAACCCAATAAAATCTCATCATCGCAGATTATTGTCGGCTCTTAAACAAACGCAGGGGCATTATCGTCTAGACACTTCATAAATCATGACAGATGGCTGCATAAAAACATTATCAGACATGATAAAAGACTGAAATAGATGCAGGGAAATTCACAGGGAGTAAACCACAGAGTCAGAACTGAAATAACCATTTAAAGTCATGCCAACAGCCACACTCAAGCCAAAAAAATACAAAGAAAAGTGGTGAAAAGGAGTATCCAAGAGTCTTTTAAGGTCAAACAGAGCAAACCACAAAATCAATATATGAGAGATGATGGATGGGTAAACAATGTGGGGAACGGATTCCATCTGCTGGTCACAAAAAGGTATTGTAGCCTTCTCAGTTAACATTTAAGTATCAACAAAACCTTCATTCCTCAAAGAACCTTCTTTTTGTATGTGATTTGTCCAGCTTATTATTAATTTCAGGCACTGGCTATAACTGTGCCCTGTTTCATTTTAGAACTGTCAGACCAGAGATTCCCCAGGTTGTTCAACTCCAGACCCAAAACAGGAATATGCCATCAGGTTCAGACATAAACTTCAAAAAATATCATAATAAACTGCATTTTTTTATGTAAAACATGATAAAGTCTACATCTTACAAAATTTACTACGAGATCCAGCTGCAAAAAATGAGATCCGATGTAGAAACAGATCGAAGCCATCTCGATGCTACATATGCTGTTTCTGTCTTCTACAGTGATTTGTTGCATTGACAGAATAAAACACGTCATATATTCCTAAGGTTCCTAAGATTAGAAATGGAGAACAAGCAAGTAAAGAGTATCAAGCACATGAACTCTTTGCACAAGCTTCTTCAGATAATGTCTAGATCTGTCTTTTCAGATTTTAAATGTCATGCTGTTAACACCGTTCTAATTCACAATCTCCTCTCCGCTCCCAAACACCAAGAGAGGTTTGATCCAGCCACCAGGATTCACAAACCGGTGAAGTTCTAACGCCAGTCCCAAGCCCAAATAAAGGAAGAGGGTTGTGTCAGGAGAGGCATTCTTGGCCAAAATAAAGATGCAAAAAAAAAAGAAAGCAGACAAGTAAAAAGGAATTTTCTGGTGCTTTTCAAGGCATATACACTCTGTAGCTACATAAACTCACCCACACCATCACAAAGGGACAGAAGTGCAGATGAGGAGAATTATCAGTGGATGAGTCTATATTCTGATTTTAGAAAGAAAAGTTACATACTTTGTATGTCAGAGTAAAATACACAACAATGCCATATTAATAATCTGAAAGTAGTGTCTATCAAATGGCAAATGAGACATGAGGTTTTTTTTTTGCTTTGTTTTTTAAATAGACTAGTCTTAAGCCAGTCAGTTGGAAAATTAATTTTTGACATAGGGTCTCATTTTTCAGTGCAGTTTTGTTTTGACATGATGAGAAATGTAACTTGGCTATTGCTGTGATGTGATGTTAATGAAATACATTTCTTTTACAGTTTAAATTCAAGGTTTGTCTGTTTTTGTAGATTATAAGTAAAAGAGGATATTTTGGGTCTTGACCTGACAAAGTTTGGTAACCTGCTGTAAATAAGCTCAGGTTTTCACTGCATGACTGAAAGGAGCTCTAAAGATTTTTAAGCCAGACTGTACATTATATTGTTGCATTAAAACTTAATGCTAATAGCTTTCTAGTTGCCCATCTTCAGCTTAATAAAACATGCCGTTTTGCTGTTCATAGCTCACACTCGTCTGTCCACTGCTCATCACCAGGATCAAACACAAGAGGATTCAAAATTGTGAGATCTCCTGAAAGATATTTTCTCACAGAAATGATGTAACAGTGAGCAAACTTCAGTAAGATGTCTCCTTGTAAGGAATACATTGCATTTTCAGAATTGGTGTTGTGAATAGTAATGAAACCACATAATGACTTTTTAGTGACTCTTGTTTCAACTCCCAGATAAAAAGTGGATTTTTTACTTTTCTGACCATTTTAGAACGAAACCAACTAACCAGAGGAAATAATTAATGAGGACTCAGGAATCAACACAGTTGTAAATTGTTTCCCTGGAGCGATTTCACAGTGTAGATGTACATCCATTAACTGTTCAGAGAGAAGAGCATTTCTTTGTTCCCAGTTTTTAATCTTCATGGCTTAAAATCAACAGTAGTTCACACCAAAGAAAAACAACAGACCCATTCAAGGAAATCTCCTGTTTTTATATTGATGTGAATCTATCCTTGTAGAAGAACAATAAATGCTTCAACACAAAACAACACAGCAAGTTTGAGCTAGATTCAGCCTGAGTCTCCTTCTCTGGACGCTGCGCTGTCCTTCACACCTTTGAAATGCGCACAGTCGCTGATGTGTGCGACTGTTCTGAGTCTGAATTAGCATATTTGTGTGTGGGTGTGTACCACAACTTTATGTGTGCGACAGCAATACCAAGGACATGTCGTCAAAGAGCTGAGTGCCCTGCAAACACTTGCCAAGATCTGCTGTGCCAGCACAGAGGGGAGCTTGTGCCAGCTCTGAGCACCCCCGCCACAATACATAACGCTCACACGCTGACACTGAGTGTGTATGAGTCACATTGGTGAAAGGATTATGTTAAAAGCAAAGGCAAAAATTATAGTCTGCACTCTAAGTCCTGGATAGACTGAGATGGCAGGGAGGACAGGACAATGGACTCACAATCAATAAGGACTCTCTTCCACACTCGCACACACACATCTAGAGAAAATGTAGGGCAGGAGGAGAGCCAGGTATGCAGGAGACAGGAGTGAGGGTGGAATTACAGCTCAGAGGCTAAGGTGAGTCACCACACTGCAGTGGTCATAGCTGTGCAGACACACCCAGATAATCAGCAGCTGCACTTGGACACTATTAGTCCAACCCGACTGAAAACGTTCTGGTCAGAGATTCCAGCCTAAGCATTTACATGGACACGCTGCTAAACAAAGTGATTCAATAAAATGTATTTGTACATGGCTTCAAAAACTTAATTAAAATTTTTAAAAATGTAAAGGTGCAAAGTAGTTCTACCTGCTATGAAGTTTCTTTAACGTCTGTCTTTCATTCCTGTAAAAAAAGGATCTAAAAATTGGATTGCAATCAAACCTGTGCGAGATTTGTACTCAATATAGATCAACCTAACAGTTTAGCACTTCCTGCAGCTAGATTTTCTGTTTGGGCAGTAAATTTAAGACGGCCCACAGGGCCGCCTCAGTAGCTCACCTGGTCCAGTGCCTGGTAGCATCCACATGGCTCAAGCCTGCAGCAGCCAAGGCTCAGCTCCAAACCGAGGCCCCCTGCTCCCCATGCTCCTCTCCAACATTTCCTGTCTCTCTGTAACTTTAACGATCAAATAAAGGCTAAAATGCCAAAGATAATTTTTTTTTTAAAAAGAGGACCAACCGTTCTGTACCACACAGTTATGCAATATAAAATCATGCTGATAGAGTCAAAACTATGAAAGAATATGGGTTTGATGATGCATTCAAGTGCACCGCCTAAACTCAAACCTACAGTACGCTCAAATGATAAAATGCCTTTGTTCGGGCCATTCTTTTCTGATTAAGGTAGGTACATTAGACCTAATCAGAACAATAGCTTAAGTCTGATTAGCTGCTTTTCTGATAATTATTGGACTATGAAGCTTAAGACTGAGTGCAGCAGTCAGCATGGAGAACAGTGTACTCAGTCATAACAAACCCTAAAAGCAACTGATCAATCAAACCGTCGGTCTACACTCTGAGTGGTCAATCAGCCATGGAGTGGATGCTTGTTCTAAGGATCAATAAAAGCTAATACACTGTTTGTCTTGTGTTTACTGTGCATTGCTTTCACTGCTAGTGTGTCCAGCTCACAGGCTGGACATTTTAGAAGAAAAGTTATAGGTATAATTACACCGTTTACACAAATCTTGCATGTGTAATCAATTACATCACAGACATCACTCAATGAATGGACCAGAAGACCATAGTTTTTTCTCTTTGTCATTATTTAAGAATAAGAATACAGTATAAGAAATACTGTAGGTCCAGACATTTTCCTGAAAAAGTGAGAAATGTACAGTGCATTCACACTTTGGCAGTTATGTCCAGGTGTGCCACATTATGACTAACATAAGTACACATGCCTCGGACCGCACTGTGGAGAGGAGTTCAGTGGAACACTTAAGATGACAGAAGCCACTTTACATGGCGTGAGGGTGAAACTGTCATGGACATTACACTCTGGAGCGGTTCAGATTAAATCTAGTGTTTCCTAACGAAGAACCACATCACCTGGTCCAACGACAAGGCTCATTCTTTACCAGTGTTTTAATATTCTCTAATACAAGCTCTGACTAAGCTCTTGGCTATGAATGTGTTTAATTTAGTTCATATTAATAAAGTGAATGCAATGACAGTCATCCCTGTGACACTACGTAGCACAAAACAGGGAATGATCTTCACCTCCAGTAAAACAGGACACAATCCCGAATGATCCCATACAACAAGCATAACTAGGGGAAATACCAAGAAACATTACCAGTCTCTCATCAGAACCGTTACAGGAAAGAAGGCTGAGAGGTACTGTAATTGCTGCACAGGATGAGTTTATTAAAATTATCAGCCTCAGAAACCACAAATTTATATCACCTCAGATAATGTCTGAGGGGTTTGGCGACTGCACTTGGGGACACATTCAAAGTTCTTGAGACTTTTTGGAATTGACTGACCTTCACTTCTTAAAATAACAATGGACTGTCTTTGCTCGTTACTTAACAGTGCATCTTGCCATAATATGTATTTGTACAGTAGTTGTAGTAGCAGTAATAGGACTATTGACTTTGCACCTACACTCCCTCTGACAACCCGTGGACCTGATGAGAAAATTCAATGAGTGTACAAAGCCATGAACTAACTCAATGTGGCAACAATCTAAATCATAAAACATGTTCTGGGTTGTTTAACACTGTTTTTTGTTTACTGCATAGTCCCACACATGTTCTTTCACAGTTTGGATGTTGTCAGTATTAATGTACAATGTTGAAATAATATTAAAAATAAAGAAGAAACACTGACGGGAGGTATGTCCAGACTTTTGACTGGCATTGTACTTCTGAGTTGAATAATCAAAAGGATAAAAAATAATAATGGACAACTACTACATCACTTCATCACATGACTCTGACTGATTTACCTTTCCATATTCTTTGATTTGTTTTCTCTACAAACACTTCCAGTGATATAATCTACTCCAGCCTGCACTGGCCAAACACACATTATTCACAACAGTTGAGCTGGATTTAAGGAACAATGCTACAAATGCTGTAAATCAGCTCACATGGGGAAAACACACACATGCACACTCCACACCATGACAAAATGTACCTGTGCAAAGCAAAACACCTGACATTTAATAATGCAGAGCAGCAAATAAAGCTATTCACGTCCCCAGAAGGCAGTGTGTGTTCATATGCTTTTTCATTACAAAACAAGTCCTCCCATTATTGAATTCATATTGACAGAAAAGCTTAAATGTCTGTCAAGACAACAAAGGGAAGCAGAGAATGAAATGGCATGTACAGCCAGTTCACCTGCATGTGATTTACTGCACAGTGTGCTTCATTTACATGTCAATTTTAACCATTTATCCAACAGTCTAACACTAGTGACGATGTCCACAATCCTTCTGCCAATGCTGCATTCTACACAGGGTACCAGGCACCAAGATATTTACATTTGCTGTTTTTTAAAGCCGTTCTGAAAACATTTTAATCAAATTCACTGATGCTTTGCAGGAAAATTTGAAGTCACTTTCTTTGGGAATATAGTTATTGTGGGCTCAATTTTACGAGCCCACAGATTCTGCAAGTTTTTGTAGCTTTGAAGCGTCGTAAAATGGAAATCTGTACTTGAAATATGGGCGAAAGGGCTTGACTCACTAGGAGGAGTTAAAGCATGAATGAATGAAACTACAGCAAATGTTTATAGCAAATATGATTCATTCTGCTGGGTAAAAAGAGCTGGATAAAATCATCAGAAATGTTATATCACATCAACATTTCCACAGTTTTACCCGTTTGATTTTTGTTTCCTTTCACAAGGTGCATCTGTAAAATTAAATTATATTAAACTAACATAACAGTTTAAACATGGATTAGAAAATATGTTAATACTGACCACTCATTAGTAGGTACCTCCACCAAATTCTGAAATTAAATCAGAATAAAACTGAAAAAAGGAGCTGCATGAGCCAAAGGCAAAGTCGGTGAAGTCTGCCTGCAGTCGGCTCGTTCATCCTCCAGCTGTCAGAAGCAGCGGAGGCATGGTGATGACGCATACGCCATTTAATCTCAGTCATGGGTAGCCCTGATACGAGCCCTTCACACTCCACTGAAAAGCTTGGGAATTTCACATTTCTGTGTTTCTCTACCAGCTCCCAACTCCTTTGAGGGATTTAGGAAACGGCTAAAGCATTGTGACTTTTTTTGCAGAGGTACAGTGCAAATAAAGCACTAATTATTGCATATTTTATTACTCTTCCACTGGAAATTAAGGCATTATCAAGTTAAGGCATCCTAGTTAAGGATTTCCCTGGGGGTGCACAATTAATTGCATCAAAAACATAATCACACTATGAGTCTGTACTATTACCAACTCGCTAAAGAATTTTAATGTGTTGGGGTGATCTAATGCGCAGAAATGGAAAAAGAAAATAACCATTATTCACTGATACAACCTGTTTTCAACATTTAAGAACAAAGTCATAATTTTCTTTTGCATTTCATGAAGTTCTCACAATTATTCATATTTCTGTGTTTTATTATGCTAGCTTGTATTCCTAAATGAGTAATACATATAGATTCCTTATCATCAAACCAAAAAGAGTCAAGTTGCAAGTTTAATTGTTATATTGCCTGCAATGCTGTCCAACAGTATCCGACAAAGACAAAGGGCAGTAACTCAGCAAACAGTGAAAAAGAGAAACATGACTTTAAAGTTTTTGTTTTTACTTTCTTAATTTCTTTGTAGATTTTATGCTCATGGTTGATTATTTGCTTGTAATTTTGTTCATGTTTCCTGACTATATTGTTATACTTATTTTGCATTTTTGGTTTATTTTTCCTTGATGTATTCCTTCCTTTTGCCTCTTATTTTGGTCATTTTCTTCATTATTTTGTTTATTTTTTGTTAATTTACATTCTAAATTTTGTTTCCTTCATCTTGATTAAATATTCAATAGTCACTTTGTCATAAATAAATTGGACATCATAGGGTCCAGTTTCAGGCAAAACTCAATCTACTGCACTTTGCCTTTGCAGAGTATTATAATCATGATATGGCATTTTCATCATATGGTGGAGCCCCGGTTTTCAACTGAAAACTCATGTCAATATTACAGAAGCTGTGTTGTTTGTTTTTCTGCATTGTTTTTTGTACAGACTACAGATGTAAATTAGCTTTTAGCTAAATCTGCCTTTTAAATTCTTCTGAATTATTTATGTAAGCGCACACTGTCCTTAAACTGAAAAAAGGATATGAAGTATATTTAAAAAATAAAAAAACACTGGTAAAAGTGATTCACAGATAGAGATGTAGGACTAATCAGATAACATACTGGGGCCATAAGCAAAAAATAAATAACAACATCAGGAAAAATGCATAACAAGAGACCAACAGCTCTGCACAAACAAAAGTCAATGTGTGTTCATGCATATCTTTAAAAAAATAAGGCTGGAGAAAATTATGTTTTTAAAAACATAAAAGAGGGAGGGAAGATCTAACTGCTCGTGGAAAACGTTTACAATTTGAGAGCCAAAATCGTATTAAAAGGCAGTGTGTGGTGGCCTCTACCGAACCGTATCTTCAGTGATTGTTTGGTTTCATAAAATCCTACACGGTCTTTAACGGCACCTGCATGCGGTGCGCGCGCCAGCATCACACTGTCACAGCTGCGACGCTAAGGATGCTTCCAGCTAAAGTTCACTTCCGGCACGCATTTACGCACAACATGAAGCCACTGAGTTACACCTGTACTTCTGAATGTCTCCTACACAGGACACGCACGTTTTCCGCTCATAAATAAACTAGTCAAGGACATGACATGGATACTGTGGGATAACATCTGCGTCACGTTCCAGCAATTAGACAGGATCACACCGGAAACAAAGGACGACCACTTCAAAATAATAGCATGGATGTCATTTTTTCCCCAACAGGTTACATTACAAGGCACGTTTTCAAGTCAAGTATACTTTACTCTTGAGTAACTGTAAAATAAGCTCCTTCCAAGATATTTCGGACCAAAATGATGACAAACATCGTTGTGGTTCGATTTTTATACAGTGGTGTAATATGATCGAAGCACTGAATATACTAAGCATTTTAGTATTGTACATTAGATATATTTTTTTCTTAATTCACGCAGAGAAAGCCAGTTGAGCACAGTAAAGCATAGGGAACTTTATTTATATCCATAATTTATTGCCATATTTACAAACACAAACAAAGGTAATTCAGTTTTTAAGAATTTGAGCTATTTCCATTGATGCAAGTCTACTACACTACACTACAGAAGTAAATGTATGTTTTTCATCAGTATATCTAGGCTGTTGCTGGAGTTCTGGACCCAGAACTCTCATAAATCATGCTATAGGTCCAGCACTTTCAGTGAGTATGCGCAGTAATGCAAATGTGACTGCCAGACATATCACTGTCTAGATATAATTCATAGAGTATGCCTTTTTAATGATTATACCAGTGACTTCCAGACATATGACAGTATGCTGGACACGTTCCTGTCTAACCCCAATACTAACCCTAATTCTAACCAGTGAACCACTCATGGGCTCACAGTGGCAATAAAGAAAGTATCTTGCAGATGATGGTTTTGATCCTACAATCTGTGAATTACAGGCCCATCATGCTTCCTCTGCACCACCTGTTAGAAATTTGAGATGGTTTCCTCCTTTGGTAGCAGACACAGGCAGTCGCATTACTGTGCATGCTCAACAGAAGTGCCAGACCTACAGCATGGTTTATAATACACAGCCTGGCCAAAAAAAAAGTCACCACCTGTATTAAACTAAGCAAATACAGTAAGAGCATTTCCGCACACACAATGCGACGGGAACTCAAGGGACTGGGACTGAACAGCTGTGTAGCCTCAAGAAAACCACTAATCAGTGAGGTTAACCGGAAAAAAAGGCTTCAATTTGCTAGGGAGCATTTTTTTCTTCCCCAATGGCACAGGCATATTCCAAGATGACAATGCCAGGATTCATTGGGTTCAAATGGTGAAAGAGTGGTTCAGGGAGCCTGAGACATCATTTTCACACATGGATTGGCCACCACTGACTCCAGATCCTAACTCCACTGAGAATCTTTGGGATGTGCTGGAGAAGGCTTTGCACAGCGGTCAGACTCTACCACCATTAGTGCAAGATCTTGGTGAAAAATTAATGCAACACCGGATGGAAATAAATCTTGTGACATTGCAGAAACTTATTGAAACAATGTCACAGAGAATATAATCAAAGCTAAAGGCGTCCAACGAAATACTGTTATTAGAGTGTGTGACCTTTTTCTATTGGTGGCGACTTTCTTTTTTTTGGCCAGGAAGTGTACAATACAATACAATGCAATGGAAATAAGTGTTTACAGTTTCTTGTGTTATCCATGTATTTTAATTTATATATTATGTTTTTTATGCATTTTGTATGTGCATTGATCTACTAAATAAATTCAGTCAATTCAATCAATCAATAACAGCTCCAGGTCTGGAACTGCAGACACTTTGATATAGGCTGAATTTATTTGACACTGCTATCTGCTTGTTATAAAAGTTAAAAAACAAAATGCTAAAATGATATACGACTAATAATTAAAACTGGCTGAAAGTGGTGCACTACAGCAATGAATTGTTTTTTGTTAGTAAATTTAAAACAGAAGTAATGTAATATATTCAGTAATAACACTAACATTAGGGTGACATAATTTGATGGTAATCTCCCACTACCTAGCCACACTGCAACTGAGTTATAAAGACAAATGCTCAGATTACCAAGATGTCGCTTTTGTTTTCCAACACAAAAAAAACAACTTTTACCTCCAAACACCAACATTTAAATCCAAAAAAATGTCAGCTTGCCGCAAGTATGAAACAGTACTCCTCTGCTCACTGCATCCATATCATCACCATACACCATTTATCTCTATGCGTGTGAATCATCTCACGTTTAAGCCATGTTTGTTTATTTGCGTATTTCTGTATCACCGGTCTGTTTGTCAAACTTTATTCTGAAAGCCCTAAACGGAAGACAAGTATTTTGTGTGTACTTGAACAAATATATATATTTTTAAATTATTTTTCACTTTACAGCAATGACTTTTCATATATTTATACTGTAAAAAAATATATTCACTTATGAATAAAATGAATTCTGATAAGGAACCACACAGAGTGGCGTGAGGTAACCGGGAAGGATGCTAACATAGCTTTACACAACTAAGGCTAACCCTTCAGAATTCCACGGTGTTAGCCTTAGCCCGTGTGAAACTGCACAGTATCCTGATGATCGTGTCCTTTAACACAGATTCTGGACGCGGGGTTTTAAAGCACATATTGTCAGTTTTACCTTTGGCTTCACAGTCCGCACAGTACTTGTTATTTTCTTCCCTCAGCAGTTTAGAAAGGATGGCCTGATGCTGCTCATTCAATTTCTGGGCTTTTTCTCTCTCCGACCGGGTCGTCATCTCGCTTTAAAAGTTTGAAACTGAAGTCCTGTTTTCGTAGAAGTCGTTAGATCCCACAGATCCGCTCAGCTTGTCTTAAAAACGGTGGGTCATCCCCGTGTATCCGTGCGGCGCCGCCTGCATCCAGTTAGCTCACAACCTGCTAACAAGGTAACAGGGATCCAAGCGGCATCATCCCTGCTGCGTTCACGACAGTGGGAATTTTAAATAGCGGATTAAGAGCCGAGGAAAGCACTGTAAAGGGCTGCAAAATACACTTATTTCGGCTTACAGTAAAAAAATAAATACTGACACAAAATTATGTACATTTAATTTTATTTCACCAGGATCATTGTACTGTACTGCATTTTAAAACCCATTTATTTATTTTATTTTTATTTGTACTGAAACCAAAATAAATCTAATCGAGTTGTTCATCACTCACAACACGTCATCAAGTAATTTAACAGAATGGCTTATATTTTGCTTGTGACCTTAGAACAAATGTGTTAAATGTAGGGCTGTCAAAGGATTAAAAATTTAAATCTAATTAATCACAGGGTCACTGTGGATTAATTTCGATTAATCAGAATCAGAATGTTCTTTTATTGCCAAGTATGTTTACACATAAAAAAAATTTTCTTGGCATTAAGGTGCACTCGTATTGAGAAGACAACAACAACACTAATAATAATAATAATAATAATAATAATAATAATAGCAATGAACACAATAGTGAGAATAACACAGTACTGTACAGCATATACACATTATATACATTATATACATTAAGTGTGAATTGTAAGAGGTAGTGCTGTTGATGATTGTGGATTAATACATTTCGGTATTAATCTAAATTAATCACAGGGTCACTGGAAGCAAAGACACTCATGAGAGAAGGTGATATAGACACTCGACTAAAATTTCTTATTTTACATTAAAATGTATATTTTCTAATTTAATCTTGCATAACTAAAGGAATTTACAACAGTTTTGTAGAACTTAACAGAACCTCTGTAATTTTTCTGCTGAGATGTTTTTGCTTTTTTACACTTGGTTCATTGTTTTCTAATGTAAAGTAAATGTAACTAATGTAATTTGTTTCAAAATGTGTAAAGACTTATACTTTTACATTTAAATTGACTCAGAAGCAGTAAATACTAAAGAAGTTGTCAGTGCGGCGGGTCAAATGTAACATAAGATTTCATCACTTTTTCCTTGACATATGAGTTACTGTGCATTAATCGCCTTAACGCATTAATCACCTAAAAAAATTTTATCTAATTAATTATGCAAATTGATTAACCCGGATTAACGCATTAATTTTTACAGCCCTAGTTAAATGTTAAATTCATGGTATTTCTGAAGAACAGCCATCCATTTACTTTTTAGAAAAATTGAACTGCACTTAACAGAGATGTGGCCCCACACCTATTCTCATTTGTGGGCAAATTTTCTTTGATAACAAATTTGCTGCCTGTCAAAACATATTTTAAACTTATATGACCCTCTGACTTTGACCTTTGAGCTTTTGTTTCCAAAAACACAGCCACAGGTGCTAGTCCCAATGTGAATTGTATGTCATTTTCAGTGAACTCAGCTTCATTTATGTTTGAGTTAGACCTTTTATGACCCTGTGACCTTGATCGTTGACATTTTGTTTCCAAATACAAAGCCATAGGTGTTAATCCTAAGGTCAACTTGTATGCCAAGTTTGGTGAACCTAGCGTGATTTGTTTTTGAGTTAGAGCACAGACAGACGGGCAGACAGATGGTACCGACAGCCTTACTCCTGTTTCAACTCAGCATGGCTCTGTAGTAAAGATACATACATGACATAATAATCCACTTTCGTACAAGAGGGATACATGAATGGAATTTACAGTTAAATTAAATTACACAAGCAATAACACGTACTGCTGTAAAAATGTTCAAAAACGATTATGAAATAAATAAGTTGACAAATATCCCTTGGTCTGTCTGCATATAGTAGATATTGTGTGACATATTTATCTGCAGAATCATCGTTTTTACTAGATGTGCATGACTTGCTAGTGGAAAAACTGGTGGAATCTAAATAAACAAAAAAACTAACAGGAGCATGGGAATTTTCTTTTCAGTCCTCCTTAATCAGAATCCTCCTTAATATGCTGGAAATAAGGATTAAAAATATCTTTTTAAAGATACATGTTTCTCACAAGATGGCAATTTTACAAACATATAATGATCTTATAGAAATTGATGGATTGATGCAGTGAATAAAGCTGTTTAAATTAGCTCAGTCTGAAACATATACAGCATGAAAATGTGACATACACATGGACGCAGCAGGACCATGATTCAATATCATCATATAATGAGAAAAGACTGACATGGACTATTTGTAAGATTATGAGACAATTTGTGATACAGCACAGAACATATAGACACGTGAAATAAACATCTGACAAATACAACCATAATTCCAGACCATCTAATAATAGTCATTTAAACAGATATGTAAAGTGCATGTCAACAACCCATACAAACAACTGTGCAAAACACAGTGAGTATGGGACTCATCTGCTTTATTATTTCCCAGACTCCCCGTGGCTGCTACGTGCTAGAACTCCTCAAGACCATAATTAGGTCATTGTGAATGTAATGCTATTTGGGAAGGGTGTTTTTCTTATCGATACATAGGATTTATGTTTAACATGGGTGACAGCCTCTGGTGGAGAAAAATATGTTTTTTCCTTTGAACTAAAATCTACAATGAGTAGCTGCTTGTAACAAAATGAAACAGCGCCATCTTATGGAGCCAACAATGTATCACATAGTCAGGAGCTCAGGATGTACATCTGTACTTAAATTAATCTCAGTGGGGAAATGAAGCAGGACATAGTATCATATACTGTTGTTTTAGTTTTGGTTCAGTCTTTGCTATTGATTTTGATTTTTTCGACAACACAAAATTGAATTTGCAATTAGAGCATCACTCACATACTTCAAGGCTGATGTTTACCAAAACGGTTATTGTTTTTTAAGCAGCAAAGAAGGTTATGTATTCATGTTGGTTTGTCTGTTTGCTCGTTTTTCTGTCTATTAGCAGGATTACAAAAAAAAAACAAAAAAAACTACTGGATGGATTTTGAGGAAATTTTCACCAGAGGTACAGTAGCCCTTGGGCCAAGGATGAACTCATTAGATCAGGAGTCGTCAATTATACAGTGGATGTAAAAAGTTGACACATTCCTGTTCAAATGCCAGGTTTTTGTGAGGTAAAAAATTGACACCAAGATACAGTAAATAATTTCACAACTTTTTCCACCTTTAATGTGACCTATAACCTGTACAATGCAATTGAAAAACAAACTGAAACC
>JAQQAE010002373.1:0-22494 GCA_029823295.1 Pseudamia nigra
AGTTCTGATTGGTTTGTAGGGAACAATAAGGTCTTTGATATAAGGTGGAGCTTTGTTATTTAGGGCTTTATAAGTTAGGAGGAGGATTTTAAACTCAATTCTAGACTTTACAGGCAGCCGCAGTGGGGCCCCTAGTGGTTACTGCTAATGTGAATTTCTAGAAACAGTTAATCACAGATTGGTGAACCTCTGTCCATCTTTACATTGTCTCTCCAAAGTGCTCCTTTTACAATGGATCAAAAAATCTACACACCGCTGTTCAAATGCCAGGTTTTTGTGATGTAAAAAGTTGACACCAAGATAAATAATTTCACAACTTTTTCTGCCTTTAATGTGACCTATAACCTGTGCAATGCCATTGAAAAACAAACTGAAACCTTTAAAGGGGAAAAATAAAAAAACTGAAAATAACCTTGTTGCATAAATATGCATACCCTTAAACTAATACTTTGTTGTGGCACCTTTGGCTTTTATTACGTTTTGGGTAGGAGTCTATCAATATGGCATATCTTGATTTAACAATATTTGCCCACTCTTCTTTGCAAAACTGTTCTAAATCTGACAGATTGCGAGGACATCTCCTCACAATCTTGGCAGCCTCCCAGACCAGTTTTCTTCTCCTCTTATCAATTTTGGACGGACGTCCTGTTCTTGGTGATGTCACTGTTGTGCCATATTTTCTCCATTTGATGATGAAGGTCTTCACTGTGTTCCATGGTATATTTAATTTCTTAAAAATTCTTTTGTACCCTTCACCTGACTGATATCTTTGAACAATGACATCACTTTGATGCTTTGGAAGCTCTCTGTGGATTGTATTCTGTTTTTATTTACATTCCAATTTTTTTGGAATTGGTCTTTGTAAAATTAGCCCTGCCGACATTTAAGACAAGGTACAATAATAAAAAAAGTACATTATTCTGAGGTTACAGTATAACATACATCATTCAACACAGAAATCTGTAATAGACACATCTACGGCACAATGTCCCCATATGATAGATTTATCTGTTCAAAAATAAAAACAGCAGTTAAAGTCTGAATGAGACTTTAACTGCTGTGCAGCAGCATCTCAGTGTCATAAAGACAAATCACAGAAGAAGTTTATGTCTTGTGCAGCGCCACCATTCTTGTTTCATTTTAAAAAGCATATGAAATACTTTTTTGAATTTTTTTTTGTCTATAAGTTTTTATGCCATCAGCATGAAAAAAAATACAATGTCCTTGTTAATGTATATCTGTTTGGTGCTGTTTCCTAAACTTAAGTTCAGTCATGACATCTTGTCATTTTAACTTTTCATGCTTGTTATTTTATATATTTTCTTATTTTTGCTCCTTTTTTGTTGTATTTCTGAATTATTTTGTACATTTTCTCAATAATTTCTTTTTTCATGTTTAATAGTTTGTTCATTTTTGGATTTTTCTTTTCATTTTGTTGACCCATTTGCATTGCTGTAGGTCATGTTTTACATTTAAAGACCAAAATGCACAAACTGCTATATCTGCTGTGTCTTGGGCTGTGAACCATGGTTTTAGTGTACAAACATAGCCGAACGAGAATGTGAAATGTAAATCTGTGCTTCAACAGGGGAGTTGTGTGTTTGAGGAATGTAGGCCCGAGCAGGGGGCTGATTTCTCACTCAGACTGATTCATTGTGATTCACAAACCAAGCAGCTATTAAAACAAGCAAGTTTACAATTTGTAAGGCTTGTTTTACAGCGAGGCTTTGTCTCTGCTTGTTCAGTGGTTACTGGGCACTTTCCAGAGGAGATGATCTGTTATGACGGCATATGACTTCAAAAGGGTAAGGGTGTTTACTCAAACTTCCAGCCTGTGGATGTTTGAAATAATCAAACCAAACTGCAAGACTTTCCACAACATGGAATACAGTAAACAGAGGCTCTTTCCAACACTATTTTATCTATAGGGCTTTGTGTGTTTCACTGTCCCCGGTGATGACTATTGTAGACTGTGAAGAACTGTTGGCTTTAAAAACAAGTCACGACTGATGGCAGCTTGTTTCATGGTATTTTACAGATAGACATGAGCCATTTTCCAGCTCCAGTGATACTTGTAAATGTTATAAAAATTGAGATAAACAGTGTCCTGGCATGACTTCTTTGCTCTCAACAAGCTTTACAAATCATTTCCTCACATGTGGTAATACAGCGGAGGCCAGCTGAAAGTGAGTCCACAAGAAGCAAATTCATCATATCAAGGCATCAGAAGGAAGAAGTGATCAAGATAACCACACACACACACACAACTTCAGTGACTCACACAGTCTGAAGGCTGAGCTACACAGGTTTTATGTTCACTACTGACTCACATTATGTGTATTGTTTCCAGCGTCTCCTTTGTTATACTTCAAACACAGTGGAACCCTTTTTCAAAACTGCCCTCTGTACTGAGAACGTTAGAGGTTAGAACTGGAAATAGTTCAATTCTACAACTGCAGTCATACAAAAGTCAGGGACAGATCTAACACTCCAAAAGGTGAGCTAAATGCAAAACAAGAATATTACAATCATGCCAAATTCATTTTATTTAATACCAAGCAAACATCTGATCTTTATACAACATAATTTCTAAAAATGAAACATCCAGAGACTATTTTAAACCATCAGATGGAGATGTATTCAAATGGTAAGAAAACTTAAATACAAAATATACATTTTCCATTGCACTTTAACTTCATAAATACAACTGAGAGGGTTCATTTCTCTGGCCCAAAGAAACCAATTAAACTCATTACAGATGACAAATCAGCAAACACTTGACAGTGTTTCTGCAGTACATTCAATCATTTACTTATCCGTTTCCTGTGAACATTCATTTCCCACTCATCTCCGGTAAAATCAACGGGTCATGATGTTAACGGTGCTGACATGTTTTACACTATCACTATCTATTAATCCATCCAAACAGTATGTGCACATAAATGAGACAACAAAAACCCGTTGTATCTGCATGACAATAAAAGATAGATGGAGTATAGACATTTTATAAACATAATGGCCAGCCACTTTGTCACATATATCATGACAAACACTTCTGCCTGATAATTAACACTTTAAAAACAAAAATTAAATCAACATAAAATTTACATATCATCTAAACACCCAGAATGCGTATAGTAAAATATATCCAAACTCAACATGAACCAATAACAGTTTCTGTCATAACTGTAACTTCTGAGACAGTTTTGGCAGCTTGATAGACAGGAGTTTATGTGGAACGACGCATCTCTTTACAGAAGGGATACATGGGAGTATCAAAGTGCTGCTTGCGTGATTGTAATTTCCTCCTGACCCCCCACCCCTCCCAACCACTTCCTGTGTTTTCAGGCCATAGAGCTGAACCAGTTCCCATGTTTCTGTCGAATATTCCTCCACCTGTTGAATCCATCTCTGATTCCCAATCTAGTGCTACAGTTTGCTTCATTTTGCAATAACAGCAGAAATAATCCATTACATGAATAATGATTAAAATTGAGCAGTGAAGGAACAAAACTGTGATAGCCATTTGCTTGGTGAGAAGAGTTTACGTAACACAGATTGAGTGTTTTCCCATATAAAAACAGTAATATTCATTGTTCAAATAGTTCCACCGTGTGAGACAGTAAAAGTGGACAGGCGCATCACTGAGCATGTGTGACGTCTGCCGTTTGGAAAAGACGCTCTGGAGCCTTGAAGAGAACAGTCCGAGTCAATGTACAACTGTACAATGTTTTAACCATTCCCCCAGGTTAACAGCTTACAGTCCTTAGTGTTACTTGGAGCACAGGCAGGGATGGAGCACACAAAGGGTCTTATGCATTTCGCTTTTTTGATTTTGTTGTTAAAGTTTCATACTTTGTCCAGCTCCAGTCCTGGTCCTTTAAAAAAAAAAAAAGAAAAAAAAAAAGAGAAAAATCAACATGTTACCAGTGGCGATAGAAAACACTAACTTTGCGAGTGTGGATACCTCTGGCTCTGTATTCCTAATATAAGCACAGCTCACTTCACACTTGCATTACATGACAAATGATGCAATGTTGAGTTTGAGCTTCCTGAGCAATACTGACTGTCAACTTCTATTCAAACCCGTTTCCACTTTTTCCTGAAAATGAACCTCTGGGTCGCCAATTTGAAAGCTTTTTGCACAAGTTTGTATTAAAGTGTCAGCACAGCAAACACATGATACCTTAAATCACAGGACTTACCACTATACTTTTGGCCTGTTCATCAGCAGCTTCCTGCATTAGGCTCGTCAGCTGACTGAGGTACTTCTGGTTTTCCTGGAGCAGGCGCGGGGCAGCGTCACTGAATCAGCCATAATGAAGCCGTTAGTCAAATTCTAATCATATGATTCCTTCACTGCTTGTACAACACATTTAGTATTCACTCATTTTGACTGCAACGCTACCAAGGAAATAATGTGCTGGTGTAAAGCTATTATCACAATATTTACACACACACAAAGTTCTAAGATGTAAAACCTTTGTTGTTGGATTTATTTAGAAGTTGTGAATATTCCCTATAGTGTTTTATGACTATAAAAGAGAGAAGTTCAATGTGAAGAATGGTAAAGAACAGTGAGCACTATATTAATCTGTAACCTGTCATTTGGCCCAGGAAGGGAGATGAGTGGATGTGGTGAGCTGACTGGCTGTGCTGACTGTGACCACTGAGAAACTTGCAGCAGGTTGGATGACTCCGGACTGGCTGCTATTGAGTTTCTCGATGAGTTCTGTGCCTGAAAGAGAAAGATAATACCACCACATGAAGCATTTATAAACATTTAGAGGCCAGAAATCATCAAGGCAGGTTATGAAAGCAAACAGTCATGAATAAGAAATACGTCTGAATATTCATACCAAAAACAATCATCCTATGTTTCAAACTCTACATGGAAAGACATAAAAATGCCTCGCAGGTAATAATGCATGCATAGTCACTTACACAGGCAATCTTCAATAAATGCCAGAACTCTCTTTGTCTCTTGATCTGCATCTGCATCACAGTGTTGTCAGCTTCTTTGATGCTCTCTAAGGTTTTCTCAATCCGTGGAAACAAATCAATGATCTTCTGTTTGCTGATCAGGATCTTGCTGTAAGTGTAAAAAACATTACTCAGCTATTGTCAAAGAATGAAAACACTTAGGGAGTGATGAATGCAACTTTTACCTGAGGTGAGTGTAGAGATCTTTGAGGACCTTGTCTTGGTTCTGGACAGTTTGGATGATGGCCTTCACCATCTCTGCGCTGTCACAGCTCACATCAGGCTCAGGTACTGACAAAACACATCACACAGCTCAGTTTCAGTGTGAAGTATACATCAACATATAAAGACCAAGATGCAGTATAGATATTTTAAGTAAAAATAAATCAAGTTAAAATATCTTACTTCTACATTTCATCTTCATTTGCTTGTAGAGCTCAATGGCTTTTTCTTCTCTGTAATAAAAGAAATGTAATAGTTGGATTTAAATAAGTATAAGATTAAAAAACAAAAGCTAGTTAGGTGTCTTTTATTCTCTAATGCACTGATGACAATGGTTTAATATAAGAAGGGCCACATACTAGACAGCAGAATGGATCTTGATTTTCAGTATGAATACAGACCGTGACAGCGGGGTCTCCGCTGTCATATTATGTTATATTAACGAGACACCTATTCAACCTCTTGTTCTCTATCCTATTATTACTATAACTTGCCTTTCAAGATGAAATGTCTGTTCTTGGTGTCAGATTTTGTTAAATAAATTTCCCCGAAAAAATGCGACCTGTTCTCCAGTGCGACTTATACACATTTTTTTCCTTCTTCATTATGCATTTTTTTGGCTTGTGCGACTAAAATTCTGGAGCGACGTATAACCTGGAAAGTACGGTACTTTGTGATTAGTAAGCAAATCCTCTTAAATGCGCTTTTAAATGAGCCTACAAATTAGATAATTTACCATCAGCAAAAGATTGAATATGCTCTAGCCTCTCAACAAGTAGCCATCTTCATTGGCAGAACATTTTCTATCTGAACATTAAATTGGAAGACGATTTTAGAGTTGTTTCCCACAATGGGTTTATAGCATAATTCACAAACTTTCACATGAATAAAGATGTGAATAAAGACATAAATAAATATTGATGCTTTGTTTAGTGGCAGTGCACATGCTGGAACGATATGGCTCTTCTGCTGTATTTTGTCCATGTGTAGATGAGACAAATGGATATGCATCAGCAACAAAACAACCAGGTTTTCCCAGCTGCTAGAAGGTCAAAAACACTTGTACCCAGGCTAATGGACTGCAAACTCATACACCAACCATCAGGCTGACTATCCAAAGGAGAAAGATAACTGCGAATACACATCTTCTTCTTCTCCTTTCGGCTGCTCCCCTCAGGGGTCGCCACAGCGAAATACCAATGATTCGCATGTTTGATCTGGCATAGGTTTTTTACGTCAGAGGCCCTTCCTGACTGCGAATACATATGCAGATCACGTAATGTTACATTTCATAACATCAGACAGCATCAACACTCACAGCTGCTCCATCTTGTCTCCTTGGCGCCGTGCATATGGGCTCCTCTGGAGTTCAACTATTTCAGAATGGAGAGCCAAGATCTCATCGTCCAAATGGCCCACCTCTGCCACCTGCAGGACAATCCAAGGATTACACAAGGAATGTCTATTTGACTACTTGAACATCAACATACTGTATACAGGAAAGGCAAGGTTTCATTTTGAAAGCACTACCTGTACAAAAGCAGCAGCCCTCTCCTCGTTCTCCTGCCATGCTTTCAGCATCTTTTCAGAGGCTATGCAAGACCACAGACATCTTATTAAGAACATCTGGCTCAATATTACAATAACACTCTAATAACAGGGGTATCAACCTCGTGCCATGGAGGGCCGAGACCCTGAAGGTTTTCTATCCAACCAGTTACTAAAGCAGGTGATTTCACTGATCAGTAATCGGGGGGCAGAGCAAATCAGTCAAATCTGCTTGTTGGAGAGAAAACCTGCAGGGTCTCGGCCCTGCATGGCATGAGTTTGAGAACCCTACTCTATAAGCGTCATCTTCATAGACATAACGGAGCTTCCACTATTATCCAATCTCTTACAATATAAAGAAGCAACAGCCTTTGCAATAAAGTCAATAGTAACAAGAAACAACTGACAAAACACTCACATATGCCATAGTGCATCTGATCACTGTATTTTTCCAGGTCGTACTGGATGCTGCTTCTAAAGAAGTCCAGCTTGGCCCTCAGCTGCTGAGAAAAGCCAAACATGCTGTTTTTACATCTGGTCAGGTTGGTGTTGAAGCGCAACAGGCTTAACCTGAAGGAGGGAGCAGGTCAATGTTAAGCGTAAGAAAGTTGTGCAAAGTCTTTGCATATGTGCTAATACAAGACAATTACTTCACAGTTATCAATCAATTACATTAGTGTGAATTTAAAAGCAAACTCTAATATTCCATCATGGTTGTACAACTTGACATTTGTGGTCAGAAAAGGTTCATAGGGTGTGTTATGTGACTTACATGGCAGCTCTCTGTCCTTGGAAAAGTCTGCTGTAGTCCTCCTTCAGACCACAGATGTAGCTTACTGCTTCACCCCAAACTTTCTTTAACGCAACAAGGGGCAGCTGTGTTTTTGCATCTTGCACTAAAAAGGTTTGAAGAAAACATATCAGCTACATTTCATAATAGTAAGGATGCAGAAACCATGTGCATTTCAACAAAATTGCCTGTGACGGAGATAAAATGAGTGATAAAGCACTTGTTCAGTACAGTACAATGATGTGTATCTAAATTTTATATAATCACAAGCACAAAAAAACATATAAACTGACCAATAGTGTTGACTTTATCAGGCAGCTGTCTGGCACTCAGAGGCCCAGAGTACATAGTGATACTCTTATCAAACAAGTAGACAATGTAGCTATCCCATCCCCTCTGCACAGGAGATAAAAAAGGCACAAAATATATATCAGCACATTGACATGACTCTATCTGCTCAAAAGATTTGTAGCAAAGTCCCACAGTACCATTCAAATTAGTGTGTGTTGTCAATCATTAGTTTTTGCATTGTCAATAACAGCTATACCCAGATTTCTTACCACTCCATCTAAGACACACTGTGCAGCAGGTTTCCTGGGATCAAGGGACACACCCGTTTCCTGCAGCAGCTCCTGGTTCACCACTTCTATCTTGGTCTCTGTCTCGATACGCTTTTGCAGACTGTGGAGACTCTCGTCCGGCGACAACTGGAACGAATGCACCTGAGCTGTGGTCATGTTTAGGATGTGGACGACCTGTAGAGACAGTAAGCACAGAGGTACTGTGAAGTGCTGCCCAGTTACTTATGCCAACTGTTTCTCAAATGTGACATCAACAGTAAGAGTAGAACTATATCATGCATGGCTCAATAGTGCACTAATGAAAATAGCTGTGGATAAAATGTAAAAGTAAGCACGCTTTGCCAACCTTCATACTCAGTATCTGTTCTAGCACTTCAAAACACCGGGGTTTCCCGGTGTCATGGTTGATTTCGCCTCCTCTCTGGTATGAATCCCACTTTAACATCAACTGAAGCAGGGTCTCCACTGGCTCCAGGAGTGTTCTACACAGTAGTCAATTAAATATATTAAACTGGCACCAAACACCATTTATGTGTTAAATTTAGACATTTTAGGGTTGAAACCTGCTAAGACTGTTTGGGTACGGGAGGTGTGTAGAGAACCTAACTTCTCCATTCAGATCCTCTACAGCCATGATATCTCTGGGACCTTTATTCTTTACTCTGCTGGCCCTGAAGATATCAAGAAACAGGAGAGTAAGTGGCACAAATGTAAAACATCCTAGACTAGGTTACTGGCATGTTATTGCAATTCTTAAAGCTTTTCTTATTTATAGAAAATTTGGAAATAGCATGATGTGACTAGATTGCCTACATGAACATTGAAACCACAAGTAAACAGTTTCAGTGTTTAGTTCTGTATTGGATTTAATTAAAGGTAAAAGAAACGAAAGACTAGAAATGGGTCCGCTTCAACAATAGAGTGGAAAATTAATAATTCTATTATTTTATCCATTGATTAACTTATGGTGAAACACTGTGGTGTTATGCAAAATGTACATATTTCTGATAACAAGATCAACTTACCACTGTACAGGTTGCAGGTTGTGAAGGAATGGACGAAAACCGCAACTACATTCAAATATCATTGTGCCAAAGCTCCAGTAGTCCACAGTAAGAGTGTATGGCTTATTCTCAAATAGTTCAGGTGCCTACATTAAAAAATATATATGTTTGTGCACATCAGAAAATACACAACCAGTGATATTTTCAGGTAAGTTTCATGTACTATGACCTTAAAGTCTGCATTTAACTGGTAACAGTAAATAAAGCACAAGCATCATATTTTTAATAACTTAAGAGTAAAGATAAGCACTTACCAGATACTGAAGCGTGCCAACAAACGATGTACACAAACTGCCCTGGTCCAGGTCTTTAGCATAGCCCAGGTCAATTATTTTGTGAACAAGCTAAATAATGTATAAATAAGAGAATAACATCAACAATGAGAGAAGCAGAGCTATTTACCACAAAACAACAAAAAGGTACAGAACAAACCACAAACATTTACCTTCCCATTGATCTCTTGCAGCACTATATTTTCAGGTTTAAGGTCTCTGTGTATAATCTTGTTTTCATGCAAATACTGGATGCCACCCCCTTGAACAAAAACAATTGCATAATTTAATTTAAAGGTTATGCACTCGGTTTTAACATACAAACTGTATCTTGGGGGAAACTGAACATACCAATATCACTGAGTAATGAAAGTACTTCACTTTCTTTCAAACCACAGCAGTTTTCTGGTTTGCTCAGCAACTGTAACAGAGGAAGAGAAATAATACTAGCTGCTCTATTTGATGTGCAGCAATGGGCAAAAAGTTAAATTTTTTTTATGCTGCACTGAAGATTTACCTACTTTACAAAACCTGAGGTACACAGTATACTATGTATGACTGTTATACATTGTGATCCCATACACAAATGCACTGCAAGATTTTAAGCGGAAGAAAAAATTTAAACTCCCTTTCCCAAGTTGCTCACCTTCCTCAGGTCTCCCCTGGAGCAGTACTCCATGGCCAGCAGTGGTAGATCATTTAAGGCTATGTATGTGATTTCCTCTGGGACATCTCTAGCTGTCACAACATTGATGTGGTTTAACCTAGGTAAAAGGAGGTGGATAAGATATCATTTTAATAATGGCAATGCAGATTTTTTTTTTTACACACTCAGCGAGTGCTGTAATCATACATTAACGTATTCACATGTCGCATTTCATTGTCTATGTCTGCTTTTTATGAATTTTGAAAGTTCTAATAAATGTATGGAAATGTAGTCATTGTGGTATCATCACACCATTTTACATACTACTTAATTATCTCAGAATACAAGTTAACCAACCACGGAGGAAAAATTGTAGCACTTTAGTGAGTTAAAATAAATACAAACTTTTTCATGATCTGGATTTCTCGTCTCCATCTTTCCTTATTCCTTGGTACCAATTCTAGACGGCACATTTTCACAGCTAGTTTTTCATTTGTTTCCTTCAAAACAGAAACACAACACAACATTGTAAGCATGACAACAAAGGCAAGAAAGTTTTCTTTTTCCATGAAGATGCCATTTCCTAGACAGGTGGAAAATTAAAGGTAAAACTAAGAACAGTGTTGTCTGTTCCAGGTCATCCAGGTCATAGTATCCAAGGCATGTGGTTGTCCTTCTGTCGACTAGACTGGAAATTTGGGTTGACGACATTTCGCTACCAGGAAGCTTCTTCAGTTCTCAAGAAAAAACTCATGCAAGCAACCAGAATTTATACTATGTGGCTCAGGACTCCACCCTTTCATCCTAAAAGGTGTAAAACCGGCCGCACATAGAGAAACACGACTGATCAGTCATGGCTGAAGGAACCTCGTACACAGCTGCAGATTGACACCACGACGCATGCCTGGGAACTGGCGCCATCTATTGACAGCAAACACTGATTGCGTTGTGACACACGTCCACCAATGACAAAAGTCACAAAGTTGGAGTCGTGACCGCCGCACATTGCCGAGAATGAGTCCTGGCGGTTCAACATATCGAATCGGCACGATTTCTGTCAGGACGTTGTCACGAGTGAAAAATCAGGGTCGGGAACCGCAGCGCATCAAGCCGATTTCCAGTTGAGCTGAGTTGGGATCAGTCACGTTTCTCTATGTGCGGTGCGCTTACGTTTCACCTAGGTCAGGGTCGTTACAGAGTCGTTAGGGTCTCTGTTCCTGAACGATACAGGTGTGTGGGGGAGGGTCGTTGGCCCAACACAGGAGAGCCACATCCAGGACTCCGCAGTCTATCTGCATGTCAAAGACAAGAAACACTCCTTTGAGGACAAGAATGTTCAGATCTTGACCAGGGAAGACCGGTAGCTTGAGTGTGGAGTGAAAGAAGCCATTTTTGTGACTAGGGAACAACCCTCTCCGAATAGAGGGGGAGGCCTAAGACACCATCTTTCACCCATTTACCGCTCTGTGCTGGATTCTCTACCCAGCCAAACTGCAGCAAAATTCCTGGCCCACTCACACACCCCCTTCTGTCCCCATCCACAGAGTCAAACTGTCAACGACCCTCCCCCCACACCCCTGCACTGTTCAGGGACAGAGACCCTAACAACTCTGTAACGACCCTGGCATAGGTGAAACTTACACCTTTTAGGATGAAAGGGTGGAGTCCTGAGTGACAGAGTATAAATTCTGGTTGCCTGCATGAGTTTTTGTTTTTAAGAACTGAAGAAGCTTCCTGGATAGGTAGCGAAATGTCTTCAAACCAAATTTCCAGTCCAGCTGACAGAAGGAAAACCACACGCCTTGGATAAGATAACAGTATTTTATAAGCTGCTGCGCCAACAAGTGCTGCCACAACAGTGTCACAGTGAAGTCTGGCATTGATTCTATAAGTCTGTGAACTCCACTAAAGTTTGATGATGTGCTGGAGATTAAGGGGTAGAAAATGGATGGATGGATGGTTTGATATCTGATGACTATGAAAGCTACAGCACGATTCAAATAATTCTCACACTCAAACCAGCCCGTTTGCATTATGGAGAAGGACACTGTTGTTTTGGAAGAATTCACGTCCATCAGGCTTCTACCTGCCACGTGTGTATTATTAGATTACTATACTTTAATAATACAGTTACTGTGCGGGCTACGTTGCTTTCATTTCTGCCTAAACAAAATGAAGTGGTTATATCCAAACGCCACACAAAGTTCTGTATGACTTCGCACTTACACAGTGTTGGAAGAGATAAACATGAGCAAAGCCGCCAATGCCCAACCTCTCTTTCAACTCCCAGTCTCCGCAGTTCTGGTTGTGCCTGAAGGGAGATTTCTCCATTGTTGTAGCGAAAGCTGGAAAGTACGAAAACAACGTTTACCTGCCGGCCATCCAAGTCATAAGGTGTACTAACAGAAAGAAAAAAGACAGGAGTGCTTTCGCTTTCTGAGCATTTGCGTGCGCTTTACAGTGTCGAACTAGCTAGCTAAACCAAACACTGAGACTAGACTATATCCTGGGACGTGTCTAGCGAGCGTTACATTTTGAGGACAACACAGATCCGTTCTCATTGTGACATTACACAGCTGATCCATAAATGGCCTGTCTTATCCATGGCATGTTTAGGGAAGGTAGCAATCATAGAAGACACACGTACTAAATTTCAGCTGGCATGTTTAATTAATCTAGCTAACTAGTCAATGCTAGCTATAACTACAGTTTAGCAACCCAATAGCTAGCCTATGCGTGTCAGGAAATAGTCAGTGCCCGCACTAGCATTAGGAAACGAATGCCTCGACGACAGTAAGCTTTGGTGTGGATACACGTCTGGTGTCGGCCTGCATGTATAACGGCTGCTGTGACTTACTTGGGGCTTCTATAAAGATGGCATGAGCCGTTTTCGGTGGAGGTTAGCGGCGGTCAGTTGGTGTTTTCGGGTTAATGCAGCACCGTGAGAATGTGTACTTTCCTGGTGTGTGACGTCACCAGAAACCCCGGCTGTGTTTGTTGAACGTGAAACGGAGCGTTCAACAACACACCGTTACCGAAATATGCACGTCCCCGGGATAAACCACTTTACGAACTCTGAGGGGACAAAATTACTAAGAAAATGTGTTAAACTGAACAAAACGGTGAAAGAACGGAGTAAAAATAATCAAAACAACACAGAACACGAATAACAATGAAGAGAATAGTTAAGTCGATGTGCAAAATTTAACAAAATAATCAACAAAGTGAACAGGAATGATCAAGAAAACAATGAAATGAACAACGTGGAGAAAATAAGAAACAACATGAACAAAATAATTAAGAGAATTGTCAAAAATGAACAGACTTCTCAAGAATATTGTCAAAAATGAAGAAAATAATCAAGACAATGCACAAAAATGAACAAAATAATCAGAAAATGATTGACAAGAAAGCAAAATAACTAACGAAATGAGTAGAAAAATGGCCACTTAAGAAAATCAACAAAAATGAAAAAAAAATTAAGATAATGTGCAAAATTGAACAAAAGAGTCACAAAAATGATCAAGAAAACAATTAAATAAACAAAATCAAAGAACATAAGCAAGAAAATGAACATTAAATGATTAAGAAACGGTCTAAAAATCACTAATGTTTTTTAAATGAAAATAATCAAGACAATGTGCAAAAATTAGCAAAACAATCAAGAATATGAATAAAATAATCAAGAAAACACCATGAGCAAAAATGTACAAAATAATCAACAAAAATAGACAATTAAAAAATTAAGAAAATAAGCACCAATAAGAGCAAAATAATTCAGATATTAATTAGTAAAAATAATTGCACTACTCAAGAAAATTAAAAAATTAAGAAAGTATTTAAGACAATGTGCAAAAATGAATAAAATATTCAAGAAGCTGAACAAAATGAACTAACCAAGAAAAGTGAACCAATTAAAAAAAAAAAAAAACAAGCAAAACTGTCGAGAAAATTAACAATAATTAATAAACTAATCAAGAGAACAAAAAGGAACACTGATAAAATAAAACAAACAAAATGAACAACAGAATGAGCAAAAAATATGCAAAATTGAAAAATGAACAAAACTGAAGAAACTAGACAACAAAATGAACAAAATTTAGAAAATGAAGAAAATAAGCAGGAAAAATGAAAAAAAAAATAATGTGTAATTAGTGAAAATAAACAGTCGACTCAAGAAGGTGGTGGCAAATGAATTTTCAATTACGATGGTCTGTCTCCCACTGTTTCTGTTCCTTTTTCTCACCACTTTTGGAGCAACACAATGCTTTGTGCAGTGCAGTACTGTTCAAATAATGCTCACAAGCGTATGGTACCACAGTGTGTTCCAACACTGCTTTGATGCCGACAGGGGGGGGGTTTAACTAATCACCCGTAGGAATTAGTTGCACCAACTTTCAAGTCTTGATTAACCTCCATTGGTGCATAACAGCTTTAAGTTATTAACCCATGTCTTGATCCCTGAAAAAGGACCATTTGTATAATTCTGAAATGTGTTCTAAAACTTTTGACCAGTAGTGTATGTAAGTGGCTAAATGACTTTTGGCCAGAAAATTTAAAAAGGAAAATTTCTGTCTGGAGCTGCAAAAACTTTGTGAGTTTAAATGCTGCGACTACAACCTATTTAATTTAAAATGCTGAAATGAACAATACTAGTAAATCAGTCATAGCCAAAATGTATTGGTTTCATACCCCCCTTGGGACCTTTAAATGTGTTTTACTACACAAATGTATAGAACATGTAGAAAAATAAATATTGAGCTTATTGTGTTGATTGGTATTTAAGCTTGTTAGAATCAAAATTAATGAACAAAGCACCAAATCAGCAAAATAACAAAAAATGAGCATATAATGAACAAAATATCCACACTGAACTAAAAATATATATATATAAAAAAAATGAACCAAATAATCAAGAAAATGAACAAATGCTCAGAACATAAAAGCATTAAAACGGGGTCAGAAAGATGATAAAAAAAAATAAAGAAAAGCTGACAAATAATGAAGAAAATTAAGAAATACACAATAAGTGTAAATGAGCTAAGTAGTAAAGAAAATAAACCTAAATTTGAAAAAAGTTGAAAAAATAAACAAAAACTAATAAACAAATTTGAAACCCAATAAAAAAATGCTCCACAAAGCATATTGTTCCCTCAGTTTGGGAAAAAGAAACAGTTTTAATTGATGTTATCCCATATTTACATAAGGATTAGGCCAAAACTGAAATAACTTATGGGCTTTGGAATCTTACCAATACTGATTTATTTTCTGTCTCTGTACAGGGAGTGAAAGTAGACAAGGATTTTTTATTTGGCTCGTGCCCTTGTAAACCTGCCAACTTATTAATATTATCAGCTCAAAATGTTTGACAAATAAACAACATGCAGATACTGAAACAGTAACAAAACAATTATAAAAATGGATTCAGGTCAGGTTCTCCATTCAGACCTGGATGTTATACGACTAAGTGTAAATGTCCGACAAGATTCTTTTTGGATGAGATTTTTTTTAATTCTATCTTCTCCCCTCACTAAATTTTCTATACAGTCTATACTGTCTATCTTTAGTGTATCACATGGTCAGCCTCTTTGTAATGTAGGCCATGGGATATTGGGGGTTACCGGTTCTGAACACTTTTATCTCCAGTTCGTGTTTGGTTCGGTCAATATAAGAACATCCACATGGACATTAAAGTCTATGTTACATAGGCTGTATTGCAATTTATGAAAGACTTTAAATTGTACTTGTGAGCTGATGCCAGTAAAGTAGCTAGTATTGATCACATTACTACAGTGATTGCATTTAATGCACCTGTTCTTGCATCATATTTTCTGATTGAAGAGGCAGATATTTCTAAACAACTAAAAGCTGTTCTTTTAACATTATTACCGCGGGTCATTGTGACCCAATCACACGCAGACACGTTAACCTTTCAAAACACGTTTATTTTCATCTTCTTCTGTGCCTCCCAAAGTGAGAGGCTCACAGACAACATTTCCTTGGTGAGTTTAAACAAGGCAGTGACACATGTAGCTTACTGTATGTTTAGCATTAAATGACCATTGCCTTACCTGCACCAGTCTTAAAACACTGAGATGGATCAGACCCTTACATGTAAAAGATTTGTATGAGCGGGCTCAAATCTCTAAAACACAACAGCATACAACAGCATTAAATATAGCCATTTTCTTCATTCACATTGACCAAAGAAAAAAGAAAAAGACCATGACCTCAAAGACCAAAAAATGTTGACCTACTTTATATATTAACCCTTCATTTAATACTCTATCCATAATATAAATGAAAGCAGGCCTTAGTATCCCATGCTTTATTTACATGTCACATTCAGAGATGAGGCTGGCACAGGTGGACCAGAACAACAGAAACATTAACAGTACAGATGCAAGTTTAATGGACAGTGTTCCCACATGGCTGCAGGCATGCACTGCTGCTTTAACAGAGGTATGCTACCTCTGAGTGCAGTACAAAAGGGTGACTTTCACTTGAGCATCACAGAGCTGTCACCAGGGGAACCAGCCATTTCCATGCGAACCAATGCCATGGAGATCCTGCAGCTGCTCTCTGATGTAAGCATGTGTTGACAACAAATGGAAAGCGGTGAGGAGGGGTAAAGAGGGACCTCGGAGAGTCTGACAAGGTGGATGCTCTACAGACCTGCCTTCTTTTCATGTTACATCCATTCACACTGTCTGTGGTTAAGCTAAGACATGATGCTCGAGTGTGACTAAACAAAAGCAGACAGTAAACATCACTGCAATAAATAAGTGGTTTGATATTGTACAAGAATATGCTGTAGATTTAATTTCAGTGCAGTTAGTCATTATTTTCCCTTTTTATTGAACATGAATGGCACTTAACATGAGTCTGGCTTCTCTGATAGTTTGGCCACATTACAACATCATTAATAAATACACAGCTGTAATGTCAGGTTAAATGATTCAATATGTCTGTCACAGGCGGTGTAGATGTAATCCACTGCTTCCTACAAGTGACACTTAATGCTTCCCTTATCCCTTTTTCTCACTGTTCCATGAGAAAAATGATTAGTGAAGTGCAAGAAGGAGAAAAGCTGAAGATAAAATGACATGAGTCAAAGGCTAGAACGTGACTTAAGAGCAATCACTTTGTAAAAGGATTATCCATTCACAAAACTGTACAAATTTTAAATTAATAAATGTTTCAATTTGTAGAATTAACATAGGGACATGATGCTACTGGCAAAATCAAACAAACTGTGAAGTTCTCCAGAGCCACTTGAAACCAGTTCCTCAGATGGACTGAAAATCTCGTGCAGCCATGCACACAGTACCTAATAGCGACACAGACATGTCAACAAACACATGAGGGCACATAAAGTCAGACCTGACATCAATGATTTACACAAACTGGTCCTATCTTATAGCCCTGCAATACCCATCAAGTGGATGGGTGACGCCATGCATGCATATTCACTGCAGTTGCAGCAGGTTTGACTATGGCTGAACAAAATGAGTGAACATTGACAGCTCTCCCTGCTGGTAGAATGCTGGCACTGCAGCTGCACATAGTGTAATTTTAAAGCCTGAGTAGAAAATGGCTATACTTCAATAAAGAAACATTACTGCTATGAGGTGTATATGGCTACCAAAATGATAGAATCCATGAATCATATGGTTCTATATTTGTACCAGACCCTTATCCATCCATACACCCCCTCACTGAGGACTTTCATTGTATCTGTTCTTTATATTCTCCATCTTCATCATGCATCTTTGACAACAGAATGCAACCCTGTTCCCACTAAAGTCATGCTATTAGTTCATAGTGTACCAAGCGCTGTCTTTGGAATACTTCTACAGAAGCTTACATCAATGACTTTTTTGACTTACATGTAGCATAATGCTTTCACAAGGGCCCTTTGATCAATTACTAATCTTTGTTACGTACATTGGCATTACTATAATACTCATATTGTGCTGATTTAATACCTTTTCAAAAACACTACTATGTAAGAAAAAAAAACAGACTTATTGTGTAGTGCTTCAAAAAGTACAAGAAGTGTTCACTTTTTGTGTGCCTAATTCATTTCCACAATATTGTGTTGAATATATTGTAAATATACTGTCATATATCCTACAATATAAGCGTACAGCAGATGGTGCATTATATACAACATATCCTGGATGTTTACAAATAATATGGATAACATATTTCCTTTTACATTTTTCAATATCATATTTCATCATACATTTGACATACATTACACAGGAGGAATAGGTTTAACATCAACAAACAATTGTAAAATACTCTAAAAATATTGAAAAACAAGAACATTCAGGGTCTGCCTGGTGAGTGGTAAAATAGGTTTTAAAAATGAGCATCTATAGTACAGACAAAGATCACACATGGGGGATATGGCACCAGCATGTGGAAAAGAATAAATGACCTCAGAAAACATTTTTCTTGCTTTCGAAGGAGTTTGCCCTCAAAGGCGTAAAAGCCCTAAAAGAAGCGGAGCTGGATGCAGGCATGCGGATCACTGGAGAAAACAACATTCGGCCAAGAAGTAGAAAGAGAACAGAAGCGTACCACAGGACAGAAGCGAAAGCAACTTGGTTAGAGATCATCTGTTCAAGTAGAGCAAAAAATGGAGCCTCTCTGGCTGAGATGTAGCAGGTACTGAGTTAGACTGCTGCATTCAGGAGTATGTGAGCTTCTACTGGTGCTGTTGCCTCTAACTGGCCATCACTGATGGGAGAAAGGAGGCAGAGAGAGGAGCTGCACCCTCTCCTGCCCTCAGCCCAGCTCCACTGCAGAAACAACCTCAACAATTTATTACAATGCACTGTCCGTAATGTCCTGCTCCTGTATGGAATGTGAACACATCATGATGATGTGGCAAAATGAGTCTAGATACTACAGCACTTTAGATCAGAGTGGTGGTGGCTGTTCAACTGAACTCAAACAATCAGTTGTCAAAAATGATGTTTTCAATGTGTAAACATGTTTGGTCCCAAAAACTGATTGAAAGATCAAGAAAAAGGTGGGAGAACCACAGAGGTGCCATGAAAGAATTAAAGTGGAGAAAAGGAAAGGATGCTAGATGTAGGTCCCTGGTTTGGTGTCCTGTCCAACCTATCAGCACCCGCTTCATCCTGCTGCACAGTACAGCGTACTGCTGAATCCAACGAATGTTCCTAAAGACACCTCATCTCTGCAGATCTGTAACCTCCCAGCCGTTCCTCCCACCTCCTGCACTAACAACCTTGCTGGTTTTTCCCAGCCACTATGTCAATCACAGGATCTGCACCTCCTCTATTAGATGAGAAGATTGGGGTGCCGGGTAGGGCGTCATGTTTGGGGGAGAGTGTGGGGTGGACCCTCACTCCAGCTCCCCCTTCAAGCAGAGCTCCAAACCCTCCTGGATTTCAAATAAAAACCTATGCAGGGAAACAGCGTGCCGCTGGCAGTGCAACGCCATGCCACTCCCGGCGCCCCCGCCCCGTCTCACTTCTTGACCGCTTGGCGGTAGCTGTGTCTCTGGCCTTCCTGACGTGGCTTGCTGCTGCAGGTGCTAGCTTTGCTGCTGTTTCCCCCGTCCCTGGTGCTGCTGGCCTGGCTGGCCTGACTGCTGTCCTGCAGTGTGGGACTGGAGTGGGCTCTTTGAAGCCCGTTATCCTCCAACAGCTGCGACTCAAACACAGAAAGGTCTTCCTCTCCACTCCTGATTTTAGCCCGCAAGAGCATGGCGTAGGTTCCATACCGTGTTTTCTATTAGAAGTAAGAAAACAGAGAAATAGAAGACAGAAGAAGAAATGTAGCGTTTAATGACTTAATTCCTTTTATTTTCCCGAGTCCTTTGCAGCTCTGTGTCCAGCTCACCTCAAATTCCAGATATTCATCCCGTTGACGATACTCTTCCAATTCACGACCTTTGACCTTACGATCGGGAGGGTAAGAGCGTAGCTCAGCTAGTTCAGTGGAGATGGCACGAAACCGGGTTTCATGGGATCTGACCTGCTCCTCCTGTGTCACAGATCAGACCAGATAGTGTACATTTTTTACCAATTGACATATATTCTCCTAAAATAAACACATTAAAATCCATTATTAGTATTTAGAACACATTATTTTCCAGATTTTTGTCTTGCTACAACACATTTACTTTGATTCTTCATACATCCTTCTGGTATCAAGCATCTTGTTTTAACAGACAAAAAGAAAGCTTACTAGCTGTAATGAAACACAATTCTTGTAGCAATATGCTGCCATTGCTGTAATTGATATTAGGCTATTTACTTATATTATTCATATACAGTACTGTAGTATTGTCTTTGGCTAAAATCAAATAATAAAGTAAACAATCCAAATGTATTTCTAATCGTGTTTCTCAACAAACAACACGATTAATGAAAGGTCTGCAGTCATCATTTACTGGCAGCCACTAGTGATGTGTCACAGTGGTGTTAAGTGGGGTGCTTGCGCATGAAAATTTAACTCTAATAACTCCCATTGTGTTATGCGTCAGCCCTGATTTATCCTGTACATTAAAGATCATTATTTTTGCTTGTGAAAGATTTGCAACATCTTGCTCTAACTACTAGTCCTGGACTCTCATTTCTCTTCAGGTGCTTTCACTGTGTTCTAGGTGAGAAACAGAAATAATAATACCTCTGACAGTTTCGACATTGTCCCTGGCAGCAGTGGCCGACTAAACTTCTTCTGGGATCCAATGGCTGCTGGGAAAGGAGGAGCCGAGAACATGGCAGCCACGGTGTTGATTCGTGTGATCCATGACTGCATCTGCTCCGCGTTTCTGTGATGGATAAAACAAACCCACACATGCATGCCCAATGTGCAGCGTCACATACACACAACAAACAAACAAAAACACAAGTTAACAGACTCCAAAATGCACAGCATGTAAAAATACACAGTTGCCCTCCATGGTACCCATGCACACATCAGCACATGCCCAGATTATAACATCAAAGGGATAATTATCGGAGAAATGCAGGCTTGCTGTTGACAAAGAAATTATTTAGAGCCAATTAATGCATGAGAGAAGAGGGCCTGTTTTACACTAACAGACCCATTAGGGACCCAGGAGAAATATCAGATTGAATCAAATAGCCTTGCTTTAAACCCCACGGGATGAAGCGAGAGAGCAAGAGAGAGGAATGAGGAGGACAGGCACAGAAAGAGAGGGGTACAGTATGTGGGACAAATGCAAGCTGCAACTGGAGCACAGAGCCTGTCCTCCTGGGGGCTGAAACATGTGGCCGCTGATGTGCCACTTCCTGGATCCCGGTAACATGCACATGCACACCTTCAGCCTGCACTTCGCGTTCAGTATACATCGTGTCCCGAATGTTCATATACCACTGATCTGAGTGCAGTGAATATATGTTCTGGGAACGCATGAATACCTCGTATCACATGGCAATGCAGCTGAAGGTAGAGTCACAATGACTACAGGTCAGTGAAGAGACACCACTCGGGTAGTTTTCAAGGTTTCAAGTCAAGGGCATAGGTTTAGTTTGAACATTCAGTGGACATTTTTAGATCCTTGTGGAAATTTGGAGCATCAAGCACTTCATTTTATGTGTTCTGGTGAATTGTCAGTGCATCAATTTGTACTTTCTCATGCATATGCTGAAATGAACGGAATAATAAAAAATGAGCAACAATGCGGGCGAAAATGAACAAGGAGGAAAATTGAACAAAATGAGCAACACAAATGACAAAATGAGCAAAAATTGTGCTGAAAATGTATTATGAACTGGCATAACATCAAAAATTTTACTGTATTTTTAAGATTTGTATGTATTTAAATCTTTAATTGTAAAGGATATAACAACAACAAAATAAATAAAAATGACCAAAAAAAATCTACAAAATGACCAGTAACAAAATTATATGCAAACTGAACCACAATTAAGAAAATCAAGAAAATGAAGCAAATTAAATACTGACAAGGAACCAAATAAACAATAAAATGAACAAAAATGGACAAATAATGAAAAGAACAATGAACAAAAATGTCATTTTTTAAATGTAAAGCTGGGTGTTTTTTAGAGGCATAAAGCATGTATTTTTCGGACAATATTGAGGAGGAGAAATCTCACCTCCCACTACAGTCACAGATTTTATGTGTGCATGCATTTGGTTTATATTTGCCAATAAAGTTGTTGAACCAATGAAAAATTTTCAATGAGGAACGTGGGGAAAATGAACAAAAACAGAAGAAGTAAAGTTTATAAAAACAGTGTGCCACTGATAAAACTTTCTAACAGTAGAACCATGTGATATACAGTGCCTTGTGAAAGTATTCGGCCCCCTTGAACTTTTCAACCTTTTGCCACATTTCAGACTTCAAACATAAAGA
>JAQQAE010002374.1:0-22492 GCA_029823295.1 Pseudamia nigra
TATCCATAATGTCCAAATATGTTAAAAAATATACAGGCTTTCATAGGGTGTCCTAATTTTTTCACATGACTGTATGTACTGTATGTGCCTTTGTTTGTGTAAGTCAGGGTGTGTGCATATGCCTTCTTGTACCCTATATATATATGTACATAACAAAATGGAACATCCAGCAAATGTATTGTATTGTGTAACACGTACATGTACAAAAAAACTCATTACCAAAGAAAATGACATACAAAATGGCAGGTTTATATATCTTTTGGGGTGTGTAACGAGCTCAGAGGTTGTTGTTCTGTGTCATGACAGGGTCTTTCAAAACAGTAAAATGCAGATAGTGGAAAAGTACAATCCAATCCTACTGTTTGCCGACTGAAATCATAAATTGTGTAGCACAGAGCATCCTTTCAGCCAACCTCATCCCTTTGGGTCATGAGGGGCCAAGGTCAGATCACAATAACTGCACTCTTCTGAATTTCCACAAGAGCCAGTATTGAGTGGATAATGATAGTGAAGAAAAAAAATCCATCCACAGCCCCTATAGGATGACACTGATGTGGAAGATACCCTGGTGGGGGTGGGGATTAGAATGATGAAACCAAAACTAATGAGCCGTATATGTACATTGTATTAAACATAAGTTAATTAAGGCACCAGGGAGGCAAACATCCAACATTTATTTGATAGGATGACAGTGATTTCCATAATGACTGATGTGTTATTGTCATGGGTTTTTCTGACTGAATTTATCAGTTACACACCCCATTAACTACTAATCATAGTGAGCGTGACACAGGGAAGAAAGACACCCAAGGTCCAAGGTAGGTTCAGGGCCAATAAATCAATTGACTTTGAAATATAGAATATAGATGTAGAATGTACAATGAATGATTTAGCATAAGTGGGTGATTTTATTTCTTTTATACAGTACTGTGCAAAGAAATCCTCATGACCCTTGTGAGGATTAAGGAGTAGAAAATGAATGAATGAAATGTGCAAAGAAATCCTGGCTTCATCCTCAGAATACTGTGCTTGCACGGTTCTTTTTTTCACTGAGCAGAGATTTGTTGGCGTTCTCTGTTCATGCCCAGATAAAGCTGTCTTGTTCTGTCAGTAAAAATGAATTTTCTTCTCAAGAGAGCTGTAGGACCTGTGGCATTACAAACTTTGTACTGCATGGAGTGTGTACTTGAAAGCTCTTGACATATTTTCTATTTGTCTGTTTGACAGTCAAGGTCAGAAGTTTAGCTGAACGCATTAAAACTCAGTTGTATTTTGATTCAGTAGCTGTTTAACTAGACCATGTTGTATGATTTGGTGGTGAATTGTATAGTGATTAGCGTAAAGTGGGTCTGTCTGGGGACTGTGATGACAGATCCATATAAAAGACACTGGAGGTCATTATGGACAACTCAGACCATCCTCTTTATCTTATTCTGGACAAACAGAGGAACAGTGGCAGCGGACAACTGACCTCACTGATAGAAGATATTTTATTCCCAACGTCATTAGACTACGCAACACAACTGATAGCATAAGACATTTTATTTATTTCAGTTTCACGTTTATTATATTCATTGCCCAGCACATTAAAAATAAAATCCAACCTACCTACCTGACCAAACAATTTACTTACCCACCTTTGTAATCAGTCCTTGTGTGTCCCATTTTACCCAATTACTCACGCCATTTTACATTTTTACACCACTTTAAATCTTTACCTTTATAGAAATGTGTATCTGTAGTGCTTATATGTGTCTATTATAGACTTCTGTAGGGGTGTTGGCAAAATAAAGTGTGTTGATATTTCCTTGTTTTCTGATGGCCTCTTTGTAACTGCCACATTTGCTCTGAACTCATTAAATCATGATATCACCATCCACTTTTCATGAGAAAATACTCTGATTAGTTGAATCACAGGTCATTCCCAAGGTGACTTAAAATCATATGCCATAAATTCATATAAACTGAGTTTTTATTTTATATCACATTTGAATTAAACCTGAAAACCCAGTATAGATGGATTTTCATATAATATAATCTTTAAATGACAAAAGAAATGACTGAAGAGATTTGCATTTGATCTCTTTCAAACCATATTGAATGTATTTTTTTCACAGCATCTTGCAAACTACATTGTCGATTGAGTACACTTATTTACCCTGCAGTATTTTTTTTATTGAAGTTGACTAATTTTCTTGGTGGCAAAACTGTTTCCAAATGTCAGCTACATTATTTTTGTGCACCGTAGGGGCCTGGCGCCTTATCACAGTTTTAACCTGGTGTTCTCTGTTTGCACCTATAGGAGATTACTCGAGCCAACAAGGGCTGGGCTTTGGACCGTATGGTGCTGTGCAACGAGGTGACGAGGTGGATGAAAGATGACATCACTCAGCCCCCATTAGAGGGTGCATACGTCTATGGTTTGTACCTGGAAGGAGCCGGCTGGGACCGTCGCAGCTCCAAACTTGTCGACTCCAAACCCAAGGTCCTCTTTGAGATGATGCCTGTCATCAGGATGTACGCCGAAAATAATGGTGAGTGGACTCTCAGGGATGTGATAAAATGAAACTTAAGACATTTTAAAGGTGAGATTGGGAGAAAAAAATGCCATCATTTCATTCCGAGGAAGCCTCTCTCACTTCTGTCATCTTTTCCGTCTGTCTGCTCACTCCTCAGAGTTTGAATTCCACACAGTCACTCAGAGCAGATAGATGTAACATTTAAGTTTTAAATGTCAAGCAGACTCTGTGCTATTTATTTAGTCTGTGAATAGATCACTAGAACTAGATGGTTCTGGGTAACTCCCGTTTATATTCAGGCAGGCAGAAATGAGACAGGCTCCTGTGAATGCCTGGAAGTGAGTTTGCCTCACAAATAAATTAATGATCCAATGAAATGTGCAGTGAGATTTGTTTACGCCTCTTACCCACCAGCTTTTTCTAGCGCAACTTGAAGAGTAGAGCAGGTTAGTTCTGTAGTTCCAGAAGTAGCCAATCATGGAAAATATTTGAACATGTACTTCGTTACCCAGGGTTCCACTATATTTAATAACATGCTTCTATATTTATTTGTAAAATCACAAGTGTAGTTTGTGTTGTATGCAAATGACCGCTCATGTATTGTTCCTCATTACTTTTCAGTGAATATCTTATCTTAATCAGTTACCAAACAAACAAAAAAGGAACAAAAAATGTCATGAAACATAAGCACCATACACGTATGTCTTTGTATGTACTAGTCTGCTGTGTGTGCCAATAGTCTGCTGCTGTAACAGTGGTGGGTCAGAACCAGTTTTTGAAGTGTAAGAGGTAGATATGTCGATCCTGGTTTCTGGTTGTTTCACACGGTCGACCAAGTCATAGTTGGTTTGCTGTTGTACCTCTGGACAAATAATGTTGTTGTAAGCGCACTATTGTGATGTTTTGGATGTCTACCAGTCTGGAAACCCATCTGGTGTCCGCCCTGCCTCCAGCATTCTAACATCACAATTCTGGTCAAGTTGCCCCATACTTACAGATGTCATTTTCTCCAAAGCTGTGGTGCTTTTTTTATAGGGTCAGATGTGTTTGACAGAGGAGTAGTCATTTGGAATTGCTTGCACAAAGGTATTGTGAGTTCTTCTCCAAAAGTTTGCTTTGAGAGACAGGGTTCTTCACAATAATCAGTCAGACATGACTAAATCCCACATGTTGGAAATTATCATAAAGGCAACCATACATGTGTACAATTAGTTTTATTAACTGAGAAAAACGGTTCCCAAATTGGGTCAAACAGAGGGATGCCTTGAGTATATTTACGTGTAAGTGTAGACTGATGGTTCCTATATTTTTCAGCTCAAGACCCAAAAATTAAATGTGTAGTCTTCTTGGGATTTAAACATAGAAAAAAGAATTGTGAACTACTAAAATGTCTCATCTTTTATAAATGCACCAACATTTACTCTTTAAATGTAAAAGATAACAAGATAAGAATGAAGACTGAAACATATTGTGAAAATCAGCATGTTAAATCAAAATGAACAAAATAAGGACTAACAAACCAAACACGAATAAGATACCGGTAATCAACAAAATTAGCAAAATAACAAAATATTATAGGAAATAAGCAAAAATGAACAAAAATGAATACACTAACAATGAGTGACCCACTTAAAAGGGTTCCACATCCCTGATTGGATTCAGAAACTCTGTCTGCATTTTCCAAATTCACTCTACCTGAGACTTCGGTGAAAGGGTGGAGGTTATGTTTTTGCCTTTGCTTATTTATTTATTTGTCTTTTAACAAGATAATGCAAAAAACTGCTGCATTTCATTCCAGCTTAGAAGTAAATTATATTTGGAAGTATCTGGCTTGTGTTCTTAGTCATGGATCTGTAAAATGGAAATAAGTTACATTTCATGATACCTTTTCCATGCCTCGTTTTGGATCTGGATTATAATCTCAATTCACTAGTTTTGGGTAATCATGCACCTCTCTCCACCTGTGTTTATCATGTCTTTTTTGCTCATACTTCTCGAAAACTCAAAGAGCACTTGAGCTTATTAAAACTGGCAACCAACAACTATCATTTAGGAGGCTGATTATCTAACAAACAACAAAAAGCAAAGTGGGGCTATGGGAGTCTAGTGGAAAATCACCATGTTTTCCTAATTTGAGTTCTTCGCATGATTTGAGCAGGCGTTTCCATTTTTACAAAGCAGATGTTCAATTATCCACAGCAGGATGTCCCGGTGGCATCTCCACACACATTTACATATTTCATAGAGTTGCTGCAATTTTAGGTAGAGAGATGATTATGTTCTCATTTAACAGACAATTTTGCCAGCTGCTCTCACCGTTTTCTATCAGTTTTTTGAAATGGGTTGACTCCTCTGCAGTAGCTTTTATCACGCTTTCTGATGTTCCAGGTGTGAAGGATCCCCACCTCTACACGTGTCCAATCTACAAGAAGCCAGTCAGGACAGACATGAATTACATCGCAACTGTGGACCTCAAAACATCACTTCCCCCAGAGTACTGGATACTACGGGGAGTGGCTCTCCTCTGTGATGTCAAGTGATGATGACAGTCCAAACAATGTCTGGGGGATGGTAGGAAAGTTTTGGCAAGAGGCAAAAATATGTTGGACGCAAGTGAGCCACTTAGTGGGGTGATTTCATTAACAGACTAAGGGCTGTAATGTACCTGCTTCATTTAGACTGATGAAGGTGGCATTAGTGCAGTGTGCAGGTATATTTTATTATCCTGCTGTTAAGTGTGAATTAAGGGCCCCATCCTGTCATTACGGTAGGGTCGTAAACATGCTGACAAATAAAGCACCCTGTACAGTTGAAATACATAGAAATTTTAATGAAGTTTTTACAAAAAACAATAGCATCGTCAAAACATCAAAACACTTTTTTGGTAGTATTTTCTTTTCTTACAAAACCACCATACCAGACACATTCTAAAGCTACCCTGTACACAGATCTGGCTTTGGTTTCCCAAATTTAAATCCTCACACTTAAATCCTGATTATCCCTTTGTTATCCAGTAGCTCTACTCTAACCTCGTTTTTAAATCTGTATAGCTCAGATCTGATCTTCTCAGCCCCCAGCTTCAAACCAAACAAACACAGCAGAATCAGATCCTTGCCTTTAATGATATAACTGTGCTAACAGTCAGTAAAGGTGATGACTGTAGTGCAAAGACAGTTTTGGGAAATACGGCCTTTTATGAATATCATAATATATTCATAGATGTTCTTTTGTTCCTAAATGCTTTTTAATGGTTCTAGACCATCTGTAAAATACATCCACGATTCAGTGGACTTATGTACGTACACGCGTATGTGTCTCCATGTTTGACTGTGTTTTCTAAATAAGACCAGCTTATTTTAGCAACAGTAGTTGTAGAGTTCTCCTGATTGTTTATCATTTGCTTTTGTTCTTTTTTAGATCATCCATCTATATTCTTTAAATTTTACATCTTATGATGCTGTGCTGTAATTGTTCATTTTTGTCTGTCTTTTGGTCACTTTTGAGGTTAAAATTGTTAGTAGATTTAGTTAGATTTTCTCATATTTTACTGCACAGCATGGGAGACAGCTAATGTCATCAGTAAAGTTACCAGAACACGGATCCAGTTTCTGATGCACCTGACTGAATAGGAGGCTCAGCACAGCTACTACCCACAATCCTCTCAAACAGAGTCAGAATACTAATTCAGATCAGTTCACATGTTCCTCTCTGACTCAACTACATTACAAGTGACTGGCATGTGCCACTGTGACTTTTTTGGATCCATTACTCAAAATAAAACATTCCAGGGTACTGCCTACTTGCTGTACATGCTACACTTACAGTTACATAAGTGACTAAATGTATACTACAGCTGTGGTGTAGGTACCTGCAAAACAACAATACAATCTGAATTACCCTTTGTATTGCACATATAATTCATTTGTGCCTCCCTTTTCATTTTAATAAACCATCAGACCTTTTCCATCAGAAATACTCTGTTTTTTTGTGCCTAAGTAAACTCAGCATATTCTGAATGGGAACACATCTCATGGCATTACATTCCCCTGGGACAGTGAACGGGTCATCTCTGTGTGCACGAAGTAGGTCCTGAGATCTCCTTTGCCCTTGACATTGATGATTCCTCTACAAGAGCACATGTAGCCCAGGGTCAGAAGGGTGTGACCTGTCTCCTCCGTCACCTACAGGCAGAACCAGATGGCTAATGTCCACTTTGCTTATCTTGCACAATTGGAATAGAACCATGCAGTCCAAAAAACCCTCAGCTCTTCACACAACTACAAATCTGAGCTTAAATCTCCCCACCATTAACTGATTAATATTGTGAATATGCTGACACGCATTACATCAACTCAAATATATTTTATTGGCAACTGAAAATTTAAGTGGTTTAAAATCATTCTAAAGTTTACCATTTATATAACAAAAATATGTGTTGTATTCAAAACCACCAATGAAAATGTTGATGTGGACTATCCGTGAGCTACTGTATATTTTTTATCATTTCCTTCGATATCTTAAAATACTAACAGGCAATTCTGGAATGCAATTGAAAGTGCTGTGGTTGTGGTGCAGTGCACAGCAGATGGCTCTATCAATTGTGTATTAACTGAAGAGTGATACGTTTCTCTGTAGACTGAAAGATTCCCACAGCCACATGCCATGCAAGTGAAAAACCATTATATCTTATCAGCGCTCTGGAACAGTGCAAATGTAAGATTTGTGGATGTCACATGAAGTAGAGATGAATTGATGTCCTTGCTACCATATGCAGCACGAGTAAAGAAAACGAGGGTTTTATCACTATGAAACATCTGACATTCATTGTCTGCATCTGAAAATGGAGCAGATCTGGTGCAGTCACGTTCAAACACAGTTTGATAGTTTGTGGTTGAAGGTATTACTTAAAACAGTGTTTGCAAAAACAAAAATATAAAACAGCACCCACGAATAACAAAGTCCATGAAAACATGATTTTTTTTTACAGTAAAAACAGTGCTTATTATTAAGTTAATTACCTGTATTTTGCCCAGCACTCCGGTGCTCTCCATTCTGCTGGCTACATTCACTGTGTTTCCCCAGATATCATACTGTGGTTTCTGGGCTCCAATGACTCCAGCGATTACTGGACCATGGTTAATACCTGACAGATGAAACCAAGCAATTAAGTAACATTTGAGACTGACACTGAGCTTAATGTGCACCATATGCCTGCATATAAAGCTGAGACTGAGTGCATTCTTAGATTTACAAAATCTGTAAATCTTTTTTGGTGGTGTTTTCTGTTTGTGAAATAAAAAAAAATATAGTATTTTGAGCATCATTAAACAATTCAATTACAGTATAATCATTGGGCAATGACTCAGGCTGTTCAGTGAGGCCGATGCTGAAGTAACTATGAGTTGTAATCCGGCCGTTCGCCCCTGGGATACTGTTCATTCAGCTCCAAGAACCCATTTTCCCATAGTTTACATTGTTATATTGGACTTCTCTGAAAATACTAAGCAAATTAATTTTTCTCATAATAGTCTTAAACGTTTTATTTGGACCCTCTAATAAAGTCTAATAAATCTTTAACTTTTTTGCTCTGTTATAAAGATCTCGCTGCAAATAATCCGGTAAATCCCTGCTGTGCTGAGGCTTGATTGACATGTTGCTATGGTAAATCAACTCACTAGTGAAGTCAGACAGAGTCCCCCTTTGTCTCTTCTATTTATTCAATATGGGCATAGTTTTGCCTTAGATACACTTGACTGCAGTTGTGGGCAAGTGTTTACACTAACAACACCATAGTATGACTTTGTTTAGAACTGCATGCTGAAGTTTATTGTGCCAGTAAGCTAACGGCTAGTAGTAGCTTCCCCATGAGTCCTCTAGCATGCTACGCTCTAGTAGCACCGCTGCTGTTCGCCCAAATATGATTGCAGCCTGTTTTTGGCTCCAAGATGTCGTCCAGGAAGTGAAACAGGATTGGCCTCAAAGTGACCCTTCAGAAACTAATGGGTGACATCACGGTCACTTCGTCCACTAATATATACAGTCTATGGTTATTACATACAGTACAATACACAATTTAAAAGTACATCTAATTTGGTCAGGACACAGTTAGTACCACATAATATGATTCGTCTTCTGTTTTTGATTTATTAGAACATTGCTGAGGTTTTATTCAAATATATTTTTTGACATTGCTGATTAATTATTCAGTAAAACCACAGTGTGTCTCAGTGAGGTTCAGCTCGACCTGCTATGTGCAGAATAAGCAAAGCTTTTCACAAGATTTCATCAGAACATGAGATGATATGAAAGCTAAATGTAGCTGAACTCTTAATCCCCAACACTCTCGACACCTCTGCCAAGCAGGCTCTGGAGCTTTCCACAGCAGTGATATGACGCTGCTCCTTGCTTCACATTGGCTGCTGAATCAATTTCTAGATTGCTGGAAATTGCAATCTATACAAGTGTGCAGCCACACACACATGCAGGCACATAGGTAGTGGCTTTGTCCAGTCCCTGTGGGTGGGGACTTGTGTCCTTCTCTGATGGAGCATTATAGACCCGTCTGGGAACAGCAGGGAAGTACAGTCACAAACAGGCAGACTGCTGAGTTAATGGAGCATTGCATGCTGGGATCTTCACAGACAGGTTGAAGGTATCGAACTTTGGCTCTTACCACATGCCGGCTGCTTCCTTTGATTATTTCTCCTCTATTTGTTATTGTCTGTGCAAATTTGACTTTAATATTAAGACTTGAAAACCAGATTTAAGATACTGCTGAACTGATTGTTGAATTGTTTTTATATGTGTTTATGTCATGTAAGCCATGAAAATAATCACATATTAAAACTGATCACATTTTTTCCAGGAAAATAATAATTGTTTGGAACTCTGTTTGTGAGGCTTTACCTGATTTTTTTTCCTTAAAGGTCTGATAAGTTTTACCAGAAGATATCGTCAGACCTACATGCTGTTAAAGATCCCATATAATTCTGATTCTGAAAAAAATGTTCGGATGGGTGGAAAAATGCTAATTCAAAAATAATGCAGCATCATTTGTATATGTGCTTATACAGTACCATCTACAATGAAATACAATAAATATTTCATATTTTTTTCTGATTATCATTTTATTTATAAATTTGCAGACAATACTCAATTTTGAGTCTGCAAAAAGTCCCAAAAAAGAGCAACCAATTTGAGAGCGCGACAAAGGAGAAACATTTTTTCTCTAAATGCAAAACTTATTGAAATGTCAAAAAATGCATTCTTCAAAGGATTAAAAAGGATTTGGATATTCCATACACTACGCTGAATAGGATTAAGGGGGATTCAGTGGAATGTCACTACAAGAATGGAATATAATTTTCAGAAATGTATTTAATCTATAATCGCTTGAAAATAAACATCAATATGTTTTTGTTAACTTGGAACAAATTGTTTACATCTGTAAAGGGTGCAAGACCATTTTCCTAGTGCAGCCCTTTTCTTCCTTTTGTTCCATTTTATGGAGAGTGATATCCAACAGTAAGGCAGAACAGACAAAAACAAACCCGTATTTTTCATGGCCACTGTAGGAGAGGGTGAGGCAAGGGGCATTCACCTGCATATTCGCCACAACACAGCGAACATTTAAAAATGTTCACTTTGCTTCTAGTGCAAGAACAACAGTCTCTTTTCAGCTTTTACCTCATTTCTGTTATAAAGTGTGAGAGTGTATTCATAGTGCAGTCAGATTCCTTATAACAGTCAATTTCACCAAGTATTTCGCATCAAAGACCTACTGTAAGTGGTCGCCCATAGCATTGTCAGAAAGCATGTAGCAAGTATTATTTATTTAAATAATCGGTAAAGTCATTCAACAATGTAAATGTAAATTTGGCACTTTGACTATTCAATTTTATGATGCTAACTGCTAGAATATGTTTGAAAAGCAAAATGGGAGTCAGACATGCCAAAAAATCTTAGTTATGCTTAGTTATTTAAAGGTTCAAACAGAAGCACCAACCTTCACTACGCCCAAAAGTCTGCTCTTCTCATTGCAAAACACAGACCACAACTAATAAATAGAGAGCCTAAGTCAAACCCTTTTGATTTTGACCAATGGGACCTAACGTCTCCACGATCTGTTCAGAGCTGTTGAAGAGTCTCTGCAGTTCAACATGAACAGACCTGTAATGAGTTTCTCCTCTTCTCTTTTTTCTTAAAGAACGAGGTCACGTACTCACACAAAACTGATATTTCACCATCTGTCGAACAAACTATGACTTTCTTCACTTGTAAAATTGTCTTCTAATTATAAGACATATGTAAATGATGGCATAATTGAGTTGGATCATAAAATTGTCTACTGCTTGCACTGACAGAAATGCAATGTTTTTTCCGAAGTTAAGTCCCATAAGCCGGAAGTGAGGTGGAAGATAGTCGGCATGACTTAGGCTCTCGACATCTCTCTCTACAATGGAAATATGGTGTTATAGAGCATGACAGTTTGATGGAATGAGGGTGAATTCACAGTGTAGTCACTTTCTTGAAATGAAACACACACTGCAGAACTTTTAATGACTGTAAAGCTTATATATAAAGTCAACCATCATTCACACAAAACTCACCAATTCTGAGTTTGAAGTCATTGAAGGAATGTTTGTTGATAACATCGAGTTTTCCAACCAAGGCAAATGCAAACTCAACCATGGTCCCTATGTGCATGTACTGTCTGTCATATTCCTGTAAAGGAAAGGGCAAAAGAAACAGCAGTCATTTTGATTTTTTTAACCATAAGTATGCATCATGTTGCAATTACATGAAATAAAAAGTATTGAAAATCAAGGAATAACTCCTTGTTGTCATCTGTATGGATGGTGTTGCTGTTGCACCTGCTCCTGTGTGTGATGAGAATACCTGTGAGGTGTACTCAGGCCCAGGTGTTGCATTCAGTCCCGTAGCAGCCATGTATGTGCTGCCAATAGTCTTGATCTTTTCCACTCCACTGAATTTTGGCTTGGACAGCAGCTGCACACAGAGACAACAGAAATCACTAATACACATGAGACAGTCAGTAACAGAAGCAATGCTGCAGAGCAGCGTTTTGCAAACTTTTCCGCTGAAGACCCAAAAGAGAAATGTCACCTGCATACGACCCAAACAGAAAAAGTGTCATAAACAGCCATGTCATTTTCTACTGTGAATGAATCCGTATAGCAGTGTTTTCCTCCTTAAATATAAAGAATAATATGTATATGAATGAAAATTGAACCAAAATAGACAACAAAACTAATTTGAAAATGAACTGAATAATCAAGAACATGCCTAATGGTTAACTAAAAATAGCAAGATGAACAGAACATGAACAATAATCACAGCTATCAATAGTAAAATGAACAAAACAATTAAAAATAAAATGAACATCATCAAGAAAATAAAAGAGAATGAATAAAAAGGCATCAAAATGGAAAAAGGGAACAACTATGAAGAAAATCAGCAAAATGAATAAAAATAAACAAAATAATTAAGAAACTGAACAAGAGTGAGCAAAACAAGAAAAAAAAAATCAAAGAAATGGTCAAAAATTAACAAAACAGGAACAGAATAATCAAGAAAATGAACAAAATTGGACAAAAGTAAATAAAATAATAATTTTAAAAATAGGTTAAGCTTAGAAAAGGCAGCTATAGTGAATATGTTGGAAAACCACAACCCCTTCTCCAGTTGTAGCATTTTAACACACGCGCAGCAGGGTGCTCTAAAATGACAAAAGTGAGGAGTAATTTACCTCGTCAAAATCAGCAATGATCTCATTGAGGAGCCTGAGGCACTCTAATCCCTCTTTGGTGACGTCGGATTCGGTGTAAAACTCTTTAAAGTCTGGGATAGAGGCGAACATGACACACACCAGGTCATAGGACTGGTGGTACAGATCCTGCATGAGGAAAAACAGCATTTAAGTCAACGTCGCTGAGATCAGCTGCGTCACAATGTCAGCAAAAACAAAGCACAGACACTAATTCTCAATAATACAGAACAGACTTTTCACATCAGCTTATTTATTTATAACATTATGACCTATGTACATTGTGCACAAGAGCTAGTGTTTTTATGAACAGAGTCATTCACAGCCATTGTGTGTAGAGCACATGTTTAACCTCTGATTAATTTGGAATGTATTAATGTCCCTTCTGACATTCATAAATGTAGGTGAGTAAACCTCAATTGAAATCTCAGAGTGGATTAAGTGTATTTTTAGGTTTTATATCAACTGTTTATGTGCCAAAAAGCATTTAGTATTGCACAATATCATCTCCTATTTTAAATAAGACATGAAAACACACTAGCCATTTTGATTTTTTTAGACAGACAATTACAAGAGTATTCAGGACAAGGAAGACTTCATTTGTAACATTTAACTGTACACCATCAAAAGTATCAAGAAATCCTCCAAATTGATGTGCCTCAACCTCAATCTATGGTCACACCAAATGTACAGCAAAATCAATACAACCTTTTGATTAAATAAAGTTTGCCCAAATTGCACATGTTCGGGTAACTCTCCCCGTATACACAGATAATACTCAACACTGTCTCCATCACAAATGCTGCATTTGCATGATTGTTGTACTCAATTCACACCCCACCCCCAACTCCACCTACCCCCATCCCCCGAGGCTTGCTCATGGAGATTCAATTAGGTTTGTTCACCACATAGTCTGTGAGGCTTTTGCCCTGCATTGTGAAGCACCTCGAGATTACCTTGGATTATGACTGGTACTATACAAATACATTTGAACTGAATTTAATCGAACTGAATCAATGTCAACTGAGGAGGGTGGCTTAGCAGACAATGTCTTCGTGGATCTGAGTCTTTTGCTCCTTGGTCCTTTTGGTCTCATTATACTTCTGTGAGACCTGGAAGCTGACTAAAGAGACAACGTTTGAGCTTCTATTTGACCACCTTGCTATGCTGCATCCTTGGCTATCCCTGCTTGGACTTTGGCATCTCCACTCTCCTCAAAAGCACTTTGTTTGATAGAAAAGTTTGATTAAGCCAGGAGCAACAACTACTTTTAATAGCACTTGACCTTTAACCCGCCAGTGGATCCTGTTCTCCGTATCCTGTCTGTTCTGTACCTACCCTGTGTGCTGGGCAAGGCCAGTGGGGCGACAGGCATAGATGGAGGCCTGTACTGGGCCTCATCAATGGCCAGGTGATGACCACAGAAGTGGTGTGTGGATGCACCAAAGTACCACATTGGTGGTGTTTTCTTCCATATCTGACCTGATCTGAGGCCTCTACTTTGTACATCTTTTCTGATGCCCAGAGTCTTCCTCCATCTTATACATGGCATTGTGACCATGTGCCTATGACCAGTTGTAAGAATCAATTGTCCTCTCACTGACTGACCGCTCATTAAGATGTGGCTAGAGGAAGAGTTACTTTTAACACCTACATCAGATAATTTAATAAGAAACACACTTTTGCATGACTTTTGGTATGACCCATGTGCAAACACTTTTTGCACTTACTATATATAAATGTTTACCATTTTATAATAAATTAATTTTCATTTCTTCAAAAGTGACTTCACAAATAATGATGTATGAACAATGATGGTATAAAGATGTAATTAAGGGTGCCCATCCAATGTCAATGAACAGTGTGTAAGGGGTAATACAAATGATAAATCCCCAGTCTCCTTTCACATTTAAATATACCCCAAAAATCCATTAGACTTGCATCTTTCTCCTGGATCCTGTTCAAGTACAGGAGTGGAGCCATTTGCTGACTTCATTCAGAATTTTTGCAGCTGAGGCATTTTTCCCTTTTCACCTCACATGACTACATCCTCAGAACTTCCTAGAAGGCTCTGAAACCTTCACTGTTCACAGTTAATATTAATTCTGCTGTTCCCACTCCCATATGACATCTTGAAAATACACTGCCATGCAGTCTCACACACCTCATTCTTCCAGTTACGAGCCAGGAAGTGCTCTGCAACATGAGCAGGCAGGACGTTCTCCAGCAAAACCCGGTTGAGGTTTTCCATGGTTTCGATCTCTTCACACTCCTTCTTGAACTTATTCTTCCACAGAAAGTCTAACCTACAGTAATATTCATTCTGTTACAAGAGGACACAGAGGTGAAGAGACTGAAGGTACAGCTGCAGAGTTTGCTTCCATCAAATCACAGAGAAAAACATTCAGAGCAACAGCACAAAATAGGCAAAAGCATCATACACACAATCACAATGAGCAGAACTGGCTACAGCTTTCCATTTGCTTTTGTGTAACACATATACAGTGTAACTTCAGCAAATAAAGAAATACATGGAAATACAATTAACCAGCTCTAGTAATTCTTTAAAAGTGGGTGGCAACTTGATGACCAGTAGAAAATATAGGACACAAGGTGACACCAGTTCAGATCCAATGCTCTGCATGTTGCCGAGATAAGCAAAATATGAATATTGATTCATTTGAATCAATCATGTTAATTTACATTTTACAATGCAAAACCATCTTCCATATTAACATCTCATAGTTCAGATTGATTCATTGAACTTTTCGAAGTCATAACCAATGACCTGCTTTAGTAGAGACAATGCATCACCATGTATTAGAAACGACCTGAATGAACCTGTTAGAGCAGTGACTGTGACACTGAGCAGATATGAATAAATGTCAGCGGTTATTTGTTCTGTGCACACACCTGCACATGGCACCTTCACTGAGCTGGTGGGGACACCAGTTAATTTCTTTGGCGCAAATACATTTATGTTGCTCTCAGACTAAGTCTGCTAAATATTCATTTCCAGACTGGTGGATCTGTAGACATTTTGAAGCCCTTTTATGCATACACTGTACATAGACCTGTCATACTGATGAAAAACAACATTTCTCTTAGTCTTTCCACTTTGTTCATCATCAGTAATTTCTTTACATATTTCACTAATAATCATTGCATGTTGAACCTATGTAGTATGTCAAACCTGTCCTGTACATTGTTTTCTTAATACCTAAAAGGAAAGCAGAAATTGTAATTATCACATCCATATGTTCAACTGCTGACTTTAAATAAGTTAGAGATAGATTAATTGGTTTTTGCTAATTTAAAAAGTACATTTTTTTATGGTCAGAATTTGGGTCCAGTTGTAGCTGAGTGACATCTAGAGCCTTTGAGAAAAAAATAACAAAAACTCAAAACTAACTCAAAAAATGACTCCCACCTGAAATGTTTATTTTATTTTTTGCTGTTCAGTTCCACACATGTTGCTTAATTCCACTGACGGTTCATTTCAGCAGTTAATTGGTTTCTTATAAAGTGAGAGTAGTTCAAGTGGCTTTTCCTTCTCAGAACCTTTAAAAACACTGTCATGAATTGCATCATATTTGAATTGCACCAAGTAATTATATGTTTCTCTAAATTCATAACGCTTTGCAGAAGTGGAAGTTGCTCTTGTTTTACATCTGAGCTGTTGGGTCTGTGATGCTGGTTTTTCAGGGTTTTCTCTACAATGCATAGTCTGAAATTAAAACTACAGAAAGCAGAACCCCTCAGAAGATGTGCATAAGAGCGCTACACAGTCACAAACCAACTTTAATGTACACTATGAGTCAAATGTTCAGGCACAACTTCTCCTTAAGTGGATTTTCTGTATTTTTATTATTTTCAACATTGTACATCAATACTGAAGGCATTCAAACTGTGAAAGAAAATGAATGCAATTGTGCAGTAAACAAAAATGTGCTGCACGTGTCTTATATTTTAGATTGTACAGTGATGAAAATGACAAACATGAAGAAAAAATACTGTGTCCAAACTGTTGCCTGGAAATGTTTTTGCTTCTCCAGTTTTTCACATTTATACCACAATGTATTGAAAGGTTCACCAAAGTCTAAGGATTAAGGATATAAAATTTGTACTTGTAAAGCTAACGAAAAAGCCATGCAGTTTATTCTGGATCTGGCCATTTGTGTTTAAATAATGTATTGGTAAAATAGTCTGGAATGATGAACAGGATAAGACAGTACATTGTCAAGCATTTGACAGTGTTCAGTTGGAATTCATCATCACCTATGTACTCCAGCTGCTGTACACATTGTAAGGGTGTAATAAATCTGACGCTTTAGATCTTCTTTATAAGACAGTGTCTTCCTCAGGTCCAGCAGAATAATCACATGTCCACACTGATATTTTACTGATGTATGTACACATATTTTTCACCACCTCGACTCAGCTTTGATATGCTCATACTCATACAGTACAGTCCCATACTGCATTTTGTGTATAATATGTATAGTGCGTTATTTACTGTATATTTTCATTAGCTTGCACTCTAAATGCCAGTGCCGTCCCCAGAGCACAGATGTTCCAGAGCTGGACCAAGTGCCCTGCAATGCGTTGCAGCCCCAGAATAGCCAGAGTAAAAACGGCTGCATCTCTCCAGGGCCTCTGTTCCCTACATCTCTTGTCTAGTAAATCTCCATGTCCACTTGAGGAACTGCAGCTATTGTAAACCGTGGCTGAAAAAATAACTCCTATGACGCCTCTTATGTTGCAAAGCAGCCAAGAAGCTCTACAGCCTCTCCTTATTATTCCAAATCTTTTAGATCAAAAAGATACATCGTTTTCCCCATAAACTCCAAAGAAACACATGCTGTAGTATCAAAAGTCCAAATTTAGTTGAATTTACATAAAATGTCTGAAATTGGCCTCTGTGGTGCAGAGGAAACATCATTTAAATGAACCAACTGCAATCTCCTGCTGCTCTCTGCTTTTGGATGCGATGGGTACCAAGTGGCATACACCTGTGTTCATGCATGGCAGCTCATTAAGGGTTAAAAGGACCCTGCAATGATGGATGCCAACAGGAGGAATGTAAAATGTATGCACAATAGATGCCATAGCAAGTGCTTTTCATAGAGCCATCTAGACCTTTCACAGGGACACTGAACGAGCAGTAGCTGTGTCCACAGTGAGTGGAAAGTGGAGTGGAAAAAAAAACTTTGAAAGCAATAGTGCATAGAAAGTGATCGTACAGGAAATAAAATGCAGGTGCAGTGGTGCTGTTGGTGTAAGGGCAAAGCTGGAAGCAAGATTCCTTTATAGCTCTGGAGATGGAAATACAGGAAAAAATGCCACTCAAACTCTTGTACTGTCGACATACCTGCCTGGCAAGCACAAGCAGAGTGACGAAGAAGATGAAGAGGGAGATAGAGCCCATAGTCTTCAGGTCTTTGAGGACTCCTGGTCTTGAAGGGCAGAGAAAAAGGAGAAGAATGTGTTTATGTGTGAAAGAAACAGAGAGCGAACAGTGAATTAAACATTAAAGACAGTGATAGAGAGTGAGAAGTGGCTTGAACGGGATAATGAGCAGGAGAAACAGGCAGGAGGTAAAAAAGTAAACTACCGTACACAGAGACTAAAGCAAGACCTTTGAATTAAAAACTCAGACTGCAATCAGTACTCAGTGACGTGTCACATGATTGGGTAGCAGAGCATTTTATTCCAAGATGCCACTTGATTAGTGCTGTCACTTCTGCTTTGCTGTGACAAGAGCTTGTTGTCTATTTGCATCCCAGTGGATGAGATTCTTACTGAGTGAATTTACTGGAATGTTTTCCTGCAAATAGCGACTAACAACTACTTTCACAATCTGCAAAAGTTCAGCAACATAAAGTGCACATGGAAAGTAATTTTTTGTGTTAACCCCAAAAGAACAACTGTAGTTCTGGGGACTGTGTGTAAGTAATGCACATTTCCAGTGGTTCTCAACTGGAGTCTGGTTTGGGACGCAACAATGTTTTTTTGTATCTGATGCTGGACTTTTATTGAGGTGCAGCAGCAGTTGCCATGGTAACACAAATATTAGACTGAAAGATGACAGGTTAACACAGTAGTTTGTATTATATTATTTTCTTAATTCTCATTAATTTCTTTTGTTCATTTACCGGTACTAGACTTTTCATTTTTGCTTTGTCTGATGGTTCATATACAATCAGACTAGGTCATAGAAAAAATACTTTTGCTTGCTTTGAATTTAACAAACATTGGGTCTGAAATTGACCCTTGAAAAATGTGGATCACGAAGCGACACCTGTTGTGAAACACTGCACATGCCGCTACTACTTTAAGTTCACAATCTGTATACACATGGCCCAGAACATGCAAGAATAAATAAGATTAAAATGAAATGATATTTGCCCTTCTTTATAATAAGGCAAACTGATGCATTCTAATTTCTGTAACTACTCCTTTTTTTTTTTTTTTTACTTTCCTCTTATCTAAAGAAGAGCTCAGCAGATGAGTGGGGAAAAAAAGCAAAATGCCTTTCATGTTCTTGTCTGCTTCATTATCTAATCAATTCTCTACACATACTGACTGAGTGAACATCTTCTGTCATTGCTATTCATTCATTCAAAGTCCAGCCATTTTGGATAAAGAGAGTGGATCTGAACTCAAAGATGAACCCACTGCTGAAAACCATTGCCCTGAGGGTACAGCTATTGAAATGGACAAATTTGTGAAATCCAGACCTCCAGAAAACAAGGAACAAATAATACAAATAGTTTGCACTGCATCTGAGATGGCTTTTCCATGGTAGTTTATCTGACCTTGAGGAAAATAGTTAAAAAATCCCTTCCACCTCAATCACTCTAAAATTGAGGACATTATTGCTTTTCAAAGTTGATGTTTCCTGTTCTTTAAAAAGCTGATTCTCCTTTTATGAGGTGCGTGTCTTTACACACTTTGCACCCTTTGGCATGCGGCGTGGTATTTTCCAAATGCAGCACCCTTTATTCTGTGTCCAGATGGCAAAAGGTGCTTTATCTCAGGGGCATTAACAGAAAGTGACACATTCACCATGGTCATGGTCACACAGCACACTTTGCCATGAATTATGGACGCATGCTATGGCTTTAAAAGGTTTAGGCATTACATTACTTGGTAATGGCAAAAAGGGGTCAGAGTGAAGGTTACATAGAAAATGCTGAAAAACACACAGCATAAAATACAGAAACACATGCAATGACACAAACATGGCCTTAAGTGGGACACAAACTGCGGGTGGTGCCACCATATCTGCCTCTATCTAATGTTTCTCAACTTTAATAAAATCTCAAGTTCTGATGTCTAAGATCATTGCTTTTACAGTCCAGTATTACCACCTTTGGGTTACAATGGAGTAAATGGAACACTTTGTACATCATGTGTTCACATCAAAGGGTAGTCTTTGCGTTTCCCGATATGCCAAAGGCTTTGACATAAAACCTGATTCAAGCAGCCACAGAATAGCTTTCCTTGTTCCTGTTCTATATGTGTGACATAAAATTAAATTAAAATAATAAAAAGAGTACCTAAATTGGTTATTTCAGTCAGTATGAAATAAAAATGTCTATTGATAACATATGTAACATTTATTTAATTCATGCCTCACAGCTAGAAGGTCCTGGGTTCGATCCCGACACCGGGCAGCCTTTCTATGTGGAGTTTGCATGTTCTCCGGCTTCCTCCCACAACCAAAAACATGCACTACGTGAATCGGTCACTCTAAATTGTCCATAGGCATGAATGTGAGTGTAAATAGTTGTCTGTCTCTATATGGTGAACTGGCGACTCATCCAGGGTGTACCCCACCTTCACCCTAAATTAGCTGGGATAGGCTCCATAAATATATGTAACATAATATTTAAAATACATATTTGTGTCATTGATCACTGTTCACAATAACAACACAGCAAGATACACTCAAATTTGACCAACTGATGATTATCTCCTGATGATGTTATGATAATTACGTACTAGAGGTAAAGTAATACTTTTATTATTGTTTATCAGGGAATGTTGAAACTTTGTCCAAGCTCTTCTCTGAAAGGATAAGGAGGAGAACAGTAATTTCCAGCAAACAATAGACTAAATAGAGAGAGTGAGCAATGATGGGAAGGAAAAAGCCAACTGAAAACTGAAGAATAGGACTTCATGTGATTGTTTCATGGCTGATGGAAGAGTCTTGTTTTTAAATATGCTCAAGCCTGAGCCACACTACATGTATGTGACTTTAGGCTCTCCCAAAAAATATAGTGATATCTTTAGTCACGGCGTGGCTGGAAAATGGTGGTTCTACATTGTACTGTGAGCAGGATGAATGATGGCTGTGACTGCTGCTATGACCTATGTCTGCTGAACAGCAAACAGCAATTGAGCATGAGATGTGTCTCTGATCAGAGTGACTAATCTAATAAACTTGAGCTTTCTTTGCCAAATTGGCATAACAAGTTGGTCTCTGCTGGTCACAACCATGTCAACATTCTCCACCACATCCAATGTTTTGATTTGTTTCCATTTACTTAAATACCCCTTTGATAGTGATGGCAGATAATGTGCACCTATGGTATCAAGCCTGATCCTTGTCCTTGTAATTAATCTCTGTTGCATGTAACCACTTACTCCTGAGCAGTGATACAACCTAAGACATGTTTTATGTAACTCTGGACAGACTCTTGGATAACACCGACATTTAATTGTTAATACAGAACCATTGTTCTCTTTTTCAACTTAACCTGTTGGGAAAACAGTACTCTGATGCACTGTTATTGGACATGACTTCTCTGAATGTTCACCTAGCTGCATTTACAGGATAGATTTCTGAGAAGCTGCATAAGCATCTGATGAGACACTTTCTAAGAAAAACCCGACTCAAAATAACTCATCCATCATTTTCATGCATCACCATCCACCTACCTGTCCAGGATTTCAGTCTTGTATAAGAATCTGCTATATTCATCCAACAGTGGAGCATGTGTTTGCAGAATAATGATGTTGTAAACCACAACAGCTGTCAACATGATCATCATCTTCAGCTCATAGTTTATCCTCAGGAATACCGAGCAAGAGATCAGACCCAGGATGCAACTGTAAATTAAATACTGTCCAGACACACAATACATGAAACAGGAAAAAAATGCATAGGTTACTTCACATGCAAATAGGAAACGTGGAATGGGACTGATATAGAGGGAAGAACATGACATGTGCAAATCCTCACTTACCGGTAGGTAAAAGTTGTTTTTGTCAGTGATGGTGATGGGTTGTCCATTAGGGTAAAAGCGGGTTTCATTGGATGAATTGTAAACAGGAACTGCAGGCAACACATTGTCTTCTAAAAAGAACTGGAAAAATAGAAAAAAAACAATCTGGTCAAAGGCTAAGAAATAAAGAAAGAGAAAGTGAAACTTACATTTTGTTGTATGTACAGTAGCTGTAAAGGTAATTGCTGGGCAACTGAGACAAAGGAGGCATAAATGATGAGAAAACAATCAAGCAAATGTTTTTCGTGAGCAAAAATCTTGCAAAAGACACTTGAACGGTGTGCTTTACAAATACAATTAATAAATTAACAACATTTAAAGTAATGGCAACAAAATCAATTCACTAAAAATATTACATCCTTGGGAAACTGAAAAAGAATTTTGATCGTGATAGATCATATCAAAATATAACTAGCAAACACACATAAAAAAGTTGTTCATCTAACTCAGACATCATATGGAATGATGGACAAAATAAACAAGCCATCAGTTAAAGGTTTGGAGACAGCTTCTTGGTTTTACTTAATTTTCTATCATTTTCAACATTGTACATTAATACCAAGTACATGTATAAAGCTGTTGATAGAACATGTATAGAATTATGTAGTAAACAAAAAAAAATCATATTTTGGATTGTCTAAAGTAGCTGCATTCAACTTTGTACACATTCTCTCATCAGAAAGGAAGGCCTTTACTTGACTGTTTCTTGCCATGGTATGGATTCAGTGACGTGCGGTCAGGGGAGGCAGGTGAGGCACAGCCTCACAAGTTATTCCCCATTTAACGTCACCATTTTTAGATGTTTTTTTTTTCAAAATTGCTGAATTTTCGCATTTACCGTTCAAATACTAAGAAGAGACGTGCGGTGAGGCACCGGCTGGCTGAGTCTCACC
>JAQQAE010002375.1:0-22489 GCA_029823295.1 Pseudamia nigra
CCCTCTCTGTCTCTCCCACCATCTGTCTTCTCTCTCTCTGTCTACTTCTCTCTCCATCTTCCCTTTCTCTCTTTATCACTCACTTCTCCAGTCGCCTCTGTCCGTCTCTACCCCCTTCTCATTGTCTTATTTTCTATTTTGCAGTACTGTGATACTAACTTGCGTCTTCCCTGTAGTTCTGTGCTTCCTTCCTCTGCCCTCGGTCGCTAGATGTCCTGATGTCCTTACTGTGTGTTTACTGATTCTGAACCAGTCCAATATCTGTGGACGTCACCCAGTGTTTGTTGTTCTATCTCTACTCTTTTCTTTTGTCTCTCCTCTGTCCACTAACCGGTCGAGGCAGATGGCCGCCTACCCTGAGCCGCTGCTTCTGCTGGAGGTTTTTCTCTTCTGTTAAAGAAAGTTTTTCCTCCCCCCGCCACCCTCGTCTTGCTCTCAGTGGTTCTGTTGGGTTTACTCTCTGTATGGTCATGAGGTCTTGGCGTCGAATTGTTAAGCACCTACATAGAAATAAATCGGCAATTATAATTGGTGCTATACAAATAAAAATTGAATTGAATTACTTCTTTGTGCTCAAAGCGAGAACAGGCACCCTATGCATCTTACCAGGTGACACATCTTATTGCAAAGTTAGAGAAGCTCACTACCATTGCAGAGGACTGGCTTTCGAGGGAAAAGGTACTGTCCCGTTTTTATGAACTACGAGCTGCCTTTCTTGCCCAGAATAATTCACCTCTTGCAGACCTGTTTTGTAACAGTGTGTGGCTCGCACACTTTGCTTACCTTGCCGATGTGTTTGACCAATTACACACATTAACAATGTCTGTGCAGGGAAGGGGGTACAACATTTTTATAGTTCCAGGCTTTGAAACTGTTGTCAGGAGTAAAATGCGTGCCCTTCTTGCATTAATTCCTCCTAACTCAGGTCTTTGATATCAGTGTTACACTTAAGGTTGAAGTGAGTGCTGCTAGATTCAGAGTGTGAGGATTCTCAGCATTCTCAGTGAAAGCTACGTGATTTGAGTTTTTTTGAAAATATTTGTCAGTTGCATTTTTATTTAATGTATATTGCATGAAAGCATCAACTGAGTCTGTTAAAAATGGCTGTTATTGAAATGTTCTTAGCATTATGTCAGGCTTATCATTAATGCTTGAATAATTGACAGAATAGTTTTATCATGTAATATATTCAATGAGTGGGTGCTCAGTTTCTTTTAAGTTACTTCTCAGTAGTTGGCCTTTTTATATCATGTTTGTGTATAAAAGTACCATTAAGCCTGAAAAAAGGCTGAAGTTACTGAAGTGGAGAGTTTTGGTTTAATAAAAATGCAGCTAATTGAGAGTAAAAGGAAATATTTTCCTCTCTAGTATTGCCATTTGCTGGTCATTTTGGTTTATCATTAAACTTGTTTTTTGTGTTGGCATACCATCTCACGATCAAACTGCATGATCTGCCTTTTTTTCTCTCTGAAATATTGCCAAACTCAGACTTTCACTGACTCTCCCAGATGCTGAGAAACTCATCCATGCCTTTGTCTCCTCCCGACTCCACTACTGTAATGCACTTGTCCTTGGCATCCCCAACGAGAGCATACAGAAACTGCAGTACTTACTGAACAGGGCTTCCAGGATCCTCATGAGAGTGCAGAAATATGAACACATCACATCAATCCTCCACTCACTTCATTGGCTCCCTCTCCCTGCCATATTGAGTATAAAATCTCTCTAAAGAACTACTCACTCCTCACTCTTCTTCACGCTCCCTCCGCTCCTCTAACACATACCGCCTTCAGCTACCCAGGACCAGGTCCCGCACCCTTCCCGACTGCCTAAGGGCTCCATAGACCGCTAGGAGTTTTAAGAAGGGACCGTACGAAAAAATTAAAAATTGCATACGGCTCGGATGATGACTGAATCTATGTTTCATGTCACCCCCGAGTACTAAAGCAGACAAAAAAAAAAGAAGGGACCGAAAACATTCATGTTCAACAGATGATTTAAATGAATTAACTTCTAGCTCCCCTAATGTGTTTTAACTGGCACCATTGGTTTTTATTTGTTTTTAATATTAGTTACTCCTGTGTGCTTTTAATTGTTGACATCTGCTTTGTATCCCTTTCCATTTATTAGTTTTTAATTTTTGTATTTTATGAGAGGGATATTCTTTGTAGCACTTTGAGATTTGCTTTCAAAGAAAGTGCGTTATGCATTATTATTTTATTATTTGATGCTGATTTTGTTCATTTTTCGTTCAATATTTCTTCATTTTCTGATTGTTTTGTTCACTTCTCTTTGGATTTTATTCATGTTTATTGATTTGCCCCATTATTTTGTTCTGTACCTTTTTGCTTATTACGTTGCTTTTCCTGATTATTTTGTTTAATTAAGGCAAAATACTCAGTGCGCTTTGCTTTGCTTTACGCCCTAATTTTTTAATTCCTATATATTTAATGTCACCTTCTGTCCAGTGTAGTGAACACCATGCGTGAAAGGATTAATGTACAATGTTGGACGTAATATGAAAAAAGAAAAAACACTGAAGGAGAAGGTGTGTCCAAACTTTTGATGGATCGTGTACATTGCAAACGCATCCCTCATATCTATTCATGCCGTCTTTCTCTTTATGCCCTGTGATGGACTGATGACCCGTCTGATGTGTTCAGGGATACACTCCATCCCTCCATGTCCCCAGACAAGATAAGATAATCGATGTGCCTATGAAAATCAGCAGCACATGAGCCACCAGTGCTAACGCGAAACACAGAGGGAGCCACAGAGCCAGCTAACCCCTCATGCAGTCAGCCTGCAGTTGTCATAGCAGATTATCCCACCGCAGCTCCGTGGGAGGTCTATGTCATTATTAGCTGTCTGTCTCTGTTTCATCCTAATGTAGTCTGAGTCCCCCTGCAAAGCCGTCGTAGCGTATCACTGTGTTTGTGTGTCAACAGGGACAGCCGCAGTAACTCAATCAGCCAGTCAGAGATGAGATCTGTCCTCACTTGTGCCTCAGTCGGAACGAGTGGCTGAAGAGAGACGTTGATAAAAAAAAAACAAAAAAAAAAAGGAGACAGCGAGAGAGAACATGATGGACTGGAAGGTCACCCAAAGGCAAGCCAAGAAAAAGCTGTTGCGGGCGATAAAAGTGGAAACAATGAGGCAAAAAGCAATGAAAAAATGATGAAATGACCAAGGTAGAAATGTAGGGAGTGATAAACGAGGAAAACAGGGGCAGAGGTGGATAGAGTTGCAGCGTGAGGACATTGTTGACTTGCTCTCGTTTGCTCCCCGTCTCTGAAAGTTTGGTGACAAGTGGATTTGTAAAACCCAGTGGCTCAATAATCACACATGCATCGTGGTAAAAAGTCGTTAAATGTGTATGTTTGACAAGCTATAGAGCACATGTGCGTATGAGCCACACACAAAATGTTCCTTAATGAATGCCCTGTTCTTAACGAATGATTTGTGCAGGGGTTTGTCGGTTTAAGTGTGCATTCTCAATATGCAGATTCCAGTGGATTAGCCTGGTTTAGGGCTGATGTTTATATCACCACGCCTCCTAAACCTGCAGATGACTCATACTTGGTCCAGTAGCGCTTGCTGCTGACATCACCACACATCTCACACTGCTTCTCCCCGGAGCTGTTTATCTGCCTCTATATTTATCATCTTATCACACTTAACAGAAAAATGTGCAGTCGATAACCTAGATGCCACGTCAAGCCCAGGAGCACCTCCGTAAAAAGATTACAAACTCGGCAAAATCCCATATATTCTGAAGCATGTAAATATGTGACATATATTGGAAAGCAAATTGCCTCCAGAAGTGTATTTTTTTTTCTGATCTAATCATAAACATTCACGCTGAGATGACAGTATCAAAGTTAGGGCTTCCTGTTTAATTTGAAGCTTGAAACTTCTTCAAAGGGAAAGTCGAGGGAAGGAGGCTTATGGCAGCGTCTGGGATACTAAATCCTCTTTGCTCACTTCAGATGAGCGAAAATGTGAGGATGTTTAAAGGAGGTTTTTTCATTTTGACACTGAAATATTTAAGTCTAACCAAAATTATTAATTGTATCCATTCAAATATTTAGTCTGAGACGTCCATCATTCATAATGCATTCTGTTCAGATCAAGTCAGCACACATGGACCTTTTTTGCTTTCCAATTTTTTTTAATTAATTTTTTTCTTTTTTTTAATTAGTTTTTCCATGTTCTCTTTTTTATCTTGTTCGTTTCTTATTCATTTGTTTTCAGGATAACAGCCATTTTTTAGTTAAATCCCTGCATTCATGACATTAATTCAGAATTTACAACCTAAGTTTAGTGTTAATTGTTATAAATCTTCTTGCAGATAGTTAAAAAGATTAAAATGCAGGTTATCTGGATTTTTAAACTTGGGTTTTTTGAGGGAGTGTGATCAATCCAAAATAGCCTCTGCATTAGTACATACAGGACATGTGTCATAATGCTGCAATGTGGGATACGGAGCCAAGCTAGTGGGACATTAATAAAGCTAGCAGACAGTTTCAAATAGCCTCAGTCGATACTGATTTGGGCCGTGTCCACATGGAGATGAAAAAGATGTATTTTCTCGTTTTAAAAAAGTTTTCTCTCAACATGACATCGTCTTAAGAAATGCATGTCCACACAAAAAGCCGTAGCATAGACGTCAGCCCTGTAAGTGAAGCTGTAAATCCGCCATAGAAATGCACTAAAAACAAAGCAGAAGTATGCTGTTCTCCATGTTCACTGGCTTCTCATGGTAAAGGAACAGAAGAGTTTGCTGTAAAAGCCATAAGAAGCTCAGTAGCTTCTGTAGTATGAACATGACACTTTTGGTGGTGTTACCGCACACAAGTGAAGGGGGAGGCGGGGCTATGCCATCATTTCAGAAAAGATGCATATGGGTTGGAAACATGGAAATGCAAGGGTGCCATTTTGACATGTCTCAAGCTCCCAGAATGCTGGCTCCATATGTTAAAAACATTTAGAGATACTCCTGAACTCCTCTCCATGTCTCGTTACAGCACAGAGTGAGCCAAGGATGGTGGAAGAAGAGAAATTGCTTAAAAAAACATACAAACATCAGTGTACACTGTCAAAAGGACACACCTTCTCCTTTATTGTTTTTTCTTTATTTTTATTATTTTCACCATTGTACATGAACCCTTAAAGACCTAGATAGAGGATGTGTTGGGCTTCCTGACTCTTCCATATTTATTTTGCTTTTCAACCATATTCTAGCATTTGGCATCATAAAGTTAAATGGTTAAAGTGGAACTTTAACGGTTGCATTGTTAAAAAAAAATGCACAAAACAGAAAATTTGAAAGCTTTTTTACTGTGCCAGGGGCAGTTATACAAGTCTTTGACGGTTAATACTGAAGACATTCAAACTTTGAAAGAACATGCATGGAATTATGCAATTTTAAAAAAGTGTTAAACAACGTAGAACATGCTCTATATTTTAGATTGTCCAAAAGAACCACATATTGCTTTGATAACAGCTTTGAACACTCATGGCACTCTCCCATCAGATTTATGATGTACCCGAATGGGTTATAAATCATTAATGTGCCGTGTTTGTGTCATTTCGGGTGTCTTGTGTGGAAGCTGTGTATTACTATTTCCAGACTCAGATACCACTAATTTACTGCACCTTAGATAATGTGCTTTAATGGTTTTGGTGGTGTAATTGAGGACACAACTAATCAATCAATCAGTTGATTTTTCCAGATGGACTGTCCTTCATTTCTTAAAGTCATGATTGTGTTTTCTCTTAACTGTTGGATTTGTACAGTAGTTAGTAGCACTAATAGGGCTGCACACTCTGTACCCATCATTCCTCTGCACAAGACAACTGATGCACATTAAGCATTAAGAAGGCAGGAATTAAAGGAAAGATTTGAAAACCATTCTGGGTGACGACCTCAAGAATCCAATGAGAGAATGCCATGTGTGTGAAAACATATCAATAAAAATATATTAAATCTCATGCACGGACACAGATAAGGTTAACTCTTTGGTGAACAATTTGGACCAAATTATTAGACAAGGTTCTGTTCTCAAAAGTATCCATGTGCAGTATCAGCTGTAGACAAATTAAACCGTCAAAAGCCACTTGATCAATCTGTTGTGTCCTGAAAGCGTCTAATATCCGTTTGGTAAAATGTCTGTGTTTAAAAGTAACTTGGAAATACGTGGAGTCAGGTTTTTTACAGTTTACAGCCTTTTGTCTAGTTTCTGTGATATACAAAAATAAGCACTGAGCAAAGGGATGCATTATTATTCAGAAATGATACTGACCTCTTGTACCTTTAACCTGCAACAAGAGGAACACTGCAACTTCTATACTAACAAATTAAACTCTGCCGCACTGAGGTTTTTTTTTTATTGGCTTAAAAAGGAGCACTTACTGAGAACCCGCTCAAAGATACGGGTCCAGGGTGGCAGCACACTGTGTACATCACAGATTTATTGGAGCCACAAGTGATTTTGTAGACCTAGTGAATCCCTCATGTCGACAACTAATGTGCTCGGATACAAGGACTCTTAAAATCCTACTTTTGGTCTAAGTGAATTAAACTCTACAAGATGTCACCTCCTGATCTGTTTTATATTTATTTCTACTCAGGAATAGTTAGGGTTCAGAGACATGGTATACAATGACTGAAATGTTTTCCTCTCCATTACCAAAGCCCACCGTGACCTCATTATCCTCTTCAAACTTCACGGCTCTCCTGAAATTGGTTCATCAAAAGATCTATCTCCACCGATCACAAACAATCTAAATCAAAAGGAGGTGATACAGTGGAGAGAACGTCTCCGCTACAGCCGGGAGAGAAAAATGGCGCTTGCTGCCATTAGAGGTAATTTACAGTCAATTCACCGCAGCCTTTCAGCGATGTGTCTGAGGAGCTAAAAGAATGAGAAATGATTAAAACGATCTCATCACATTTCAAACATGGTAGATTTCCGGGAGGTCCAGGGAGTCATGCCCTTCAAGATCAGTAGTGTGAACTTGTTCCCACATTAAACTGTTGAAATTCATTTTAATTTAGGTCATACTTAATTTAGGGTTCTCTAAACCCTACTTTACATAATTTTTGTCATTGTTGCTCATTTGTGGTCAATTTTTATATTTGATCTTTCTTTTTTTTAACTTTTATTTATTTTACAGATACTTCATTTTTTTCATTTTTGTTCATTCATTTTTGACATTTTATTCTTGTTTGCTCAATTTGGTTCATACTGTGAATTGTTTTATTAATTTTTATTCACTTTTGTAGATTGTTCTGTACGTTTTGTTGATTTGGGGCTTATTTAATATATTTTTGCCTGTCTTCAACATGGCCAAAACTCACTTTAACCTTGTCAGTTGGGCTTAAAACATGGAAATACTTTTGTCTGTCTGTCCAGCTGAAAACTCAAATACGCCTTGAGATATCAACATCAAATTTTGCAGATGTGTTCCTAGGGTCAAAAGCTGCTTCATGATGACGCTTTGGTCCACAGAACTGACCTCACAGTGGACCACATCTGCTCCTTGCTGAACCTCAGAGCAAAAAGAAAGAAGAGGAACACAAATAATCCCTGAAAACCTGTGGTTACCCCAACGGGACCTTTGTGAAAGCAGCCAAAAAGAAACAAGAGGCAGACAGATGATACAGGAATAGACCAGAAGAAGTGGCTGGTGTGTCTGAAAAACTGTGGAGAATTTTCAACAAACACCATATTCCTGTACATTTCAAACCTGGTAACACCTTAAGGCAGAAGCTGGTCCACCCTAAGGACAAAATACCCACATACACACAATCTGGACAATGTAGTGTACACAGTCCGATGCAGTGAAGAATGTTCAGAATTGTACATTGGGGAAACTAAACAGCCACTTCACTGATGAATGGCCCAACACAGAAATGCTTCACCCTCCTCTTGTTACCATCCTCAGGGTGAAACCTCTAATGACCCTCAACGACCCTGTAACAACCCTGGCCCAGGGTGAAAGAGTGGAGTCCTGAGTCACAGAGTATAAATTCTTTATTTCCACATGTGACCAGTTGGAACTGAAGAAGTTGCCTGGATAGGTAGTGAAACTTCTTCAATCCAAACAACCAGCTTTGGTCAAGCTCAAAGATGAGTGAAATCAGACCAAATCCAAGACGGCTGTGACAGTTTTCTTCCTGAAACATGCAAACTGTCATGGATATAAATCACCAGATGGCTCCTTTTCTGATTTACTGTTATGACATTTTGTCATGGATTTGTTCATGTTCACTCATTACTTAGACTGTGATCCTTTTTGTTAATTTTTTTACTCAGCACTTTTTTTTTTATTCATTGATTGCTAGTTTTTGTATTTTGCATTAATGTAATGCAAATAATCACAACATTAAATTTAATGAAACAAGTTACATTTTAAGACTAATATGTTAAAAAATAGTTTACAGAAAAAAAAAGTAGATAAGGCTTCTGTATATGACTTTTTGTTCACAGTATTGCAGATTTTGCTGCCATTTTTTTCTTCATTTTGTTTCCCATTTACTTCATTGTGTTGCTTATTTTGCCCACTGTTTGATCACAGAAGATGACTTGTTTAAGGTTTAAAATGTCCATGAGGTTTTAGAGATGTCTAAAAACGTACCCTCAATATTGAAATAAACCTGCACCATCATTTAAAAGTGCAATACTATTATAGTGAGCACTCATTCACCTGCACCCAGATATTTAAGATTCCATCTGTCTTCTACAGGGTAACTGTTAGGAATGTGAAGTTAGAGGATAATGTGACGTCTACAGGGTTAACCTTTTAGGATCTTTTGAGAGTTCTCCCTAAAGGTTTACATTCCGTTTCTCCAACCTGAAGCTCTGTTCTACAGGCCACATCTGTCTGTCTTCAAGCAGATGTTTCTGCAGGCTGACTCATTCCCTGTGGAATCCAGTGCAGACACATCACAACCAGAGCAAACACTGAAATGTGTTCTCATTCAGACCCATCATTAGGTTTCCATTAGGTTCTACATTACATCAAAGTGTTTGCATCGACTGGACAAGTTGTCTGGAAATGAGTGACAGAAATAACAGTGGGGCAGGAGAATCCAGTAGCAAACAGGGCTGCAGATGTCCTGAAGATGAATTATATAACTGCAATTTCTGACATGCCCACAAGCTGTGCTCATACAACCTGTCAAAACATCAGAGTGGGACTTCTAATGAAGTGATTTATGACGTAAGTTACTGTAGCTCTTGTATTCTTTATCACATAAGCCCCATTAAGAACAGCTACAGTATGACTCAGTTTATATAAGTTATCTAGCCTTATATCTGTATCAGCTTTTTTTAGATTTACAAGTGATCAATGGATGTGTCCAAAAATTTCTTATTTATACACCAATAAAAATTTTCCAAAGTCTGATGCATGTCCACAAATAAATCCAGCAGCATGTACTCAGCATCTGTTTTTATACATGGCTCTGGATGCACTCATACATTTGTAAGGCGGCGGCAGTCCTGCCCTCAGGAGTTGAACAATTGTGTCCACTCTAGTGTTTCTCGTAGCTCAGTGGTTGCAGTCATAGAACATAAGGCTGGACGAGCTCTAAAACGTGGAGCTAGTTCCCCCAGTGACCATTGGCTGGTACTGCACTCTCCACAGACCAGTTCTAAGATGTCTGCAAAACAGCTGACAGAATACCTACACCTACAGAGGTCAGAAATTACTCCTTGTATTATTGGTTTTTAATGTTTCAAACACTCAAAAAACAGATTTTACATCTTTGATGTCACCTGCACTGTTCAATTTGAGTGGGAATGCAGTGGAGGGGGCCGCAAGTGATGCATTAGTAGGCAGGTGCATAGGGAAATAGCAAGTAAGTAAAAATCCACTTCATTTCCTTTGAGCAGCTTTCAATAGGACTGAATGAGCACAATTTTTCTTTATTGTATCCTGTTCTTTTAAAAACATCCTTGGTTGCAGCCTAGTTTTTTTGGGAACAGATGCACTATCTGGTCCATCTCCATTTCTGACTTAAATCAGTTTTCCCAAGGGTAGTGTGCTTTTCCCAAGTGAAACCAGTCGGCTGTTTGATGACACGTCCACACAAAGTGTTTATAAGATTTTAGCGGTACATAGTCCTACCCATTAACACTCTTGTTGAAAGACCTAATATGAAGTGTTTCACATTAGCCGACTTATAACATGAAGACACAGGTTTGTAAGAAAACAAGAAATTGCTTTTGTTTCAACATCAGTGGACACCCAGTCACTCACCATGACCTATCAGATAGGTCATTACAGTCCATTTGCTGATAATGATCTCTACTTACTGAAAATTACTTTACTTACTCACTGTTAGGCTGTGTATGTAGGTTCAGCAAAAGACCTACACCAGGATTTCTGCAGTGGCCCAGAGTACTATGCTGATATTTTATCATGTCTTCAATGAATCCATCTTATGTGTGACATATCTGCTTGGTTTGGGAATCTGACCATTACCCTTAGGTCCCAGCTGATGTGTCTGCTGCTGCAGAGAAATGAAGACAGATTGTGTGAGTGACCACCTTTACCTTCCCTTCAGTCTATATTCCACAAAACTGCTCTCAAATGCACACAAAAATAAATCAGGACCCATTTGACACGTGCTATACACTGTTCCCATTGGGGTGACGTTTCTGCACTTTAATATGAGTTACATTCAAGAGTCACACTATGCAGAGCAAGCATGCAGTGCAGAATGGCAATATGTTGCATCAGGCTCTCAGACGTACAGTAATAGAACAATACTAAAAAACAAAAAAAAGGAATGAACACCTAATCCCACATATGTAAAATGTTTTGTTTAAGCAACATTAATATACTGCAGACCATGGATATAAATACACATGGTCTTAACACCAATTGTACACTATGAGTCACATTCAGCTTAAAAAACAGTCCTTCATGGATTGTTTTGTGATGCAGCTGCACATGTACAGTATATTCAAAAATTTCCTTCATCAGGACAAATAAACTATTGCCGAACTGATCATACTTGTATTCATTCAGTTTCTATGCTCAAACACATTTGCACAGGCCGAGGCAAAAAGGCATATTGGCCAAGCTGGCATCCATCATGGACACTGTGGAGGCCCTGAGCAGCTCCATCAGCTGCAGACTATGACAGCCACAGTGGAGGAAGGAGCACTACCGCAGGTCATTCCTTCCCACAGCTGTCAGACCAAATAATGCTACACCATAGTGAATTATGGGTATCATACTGTATCTCGTCACACTCATTATGTACTCACACACTCACTCCTGTAACAATTACTCCATTACTTCTGCGCCGACTGGGTCATGCAACTGTAAATGCAACACTGCTGCACTCTGTAAATAATCTGGTGCAATCTGTATATGATCTAGTTCCTTTGATACTGATTTTTTTTCTGTGACACGTACACTATTTTTTCAGTCCAGTCTGCTGCTGTAACCAGGGAACGGCCCAAGTGGGGGGTAAATAATGTCTTATCTCACCAAAACATTTATGTGTATGCTAAATGGTAGATATTAGTTGTTTAGTTTTACAAACACCAACTCCAATGAAGTTGGGACATTGTGTAAAACAAAACAGAATTGAATGATTTGCAAATCCTTTTCAACCTATATTCAATTGAATACACCAAGTCAAGATGTTTAATGTCCAAACTGATGAATTTTCAGCAAATATTCACTTTGAATTTGGTGCCTTCAACACATTCCATAAGACCTGGGTCAGGGGCATGTTTACCACTGTGTTACATCACCTTTCCTTTTTAACAACAGTCAGTGACTTCAGTTGCTCAACAGTCTGAGGTCTCCATTGTTGTGTTTTGTGCTTCATAATGCCTTTCCAATGGCAGACTGGGGATACTAGACTGACCTCTCTTTTTTCTATGAAGCCATGCTGCTGTAACACATGCAGAATATGTCTTGACATTGTCTTGCTGGAATAAGCAGGACGTCCCTGAAAAAGATGTACAGTAACTTGGATGCTGCACATGTTGCTCCAAAACCTGTATGTATGTTTTAGCATTAATGGTGCCTTCACAGATGTGCAAGTCACCCATGGGGCACGAACACACAATCACAAATGTTGGTTTTTGAACTTTGCACTGATAAAAATCTGGATGGTCCTTTTCCTCTTTAACCTGAAGGACACATCTACAATTTCCAAAAACAACTTTGAAATGTGGACTTGTCAGACCACAGCTCTTTTCTACTTTTGGTCCGTCCTTCTCAGATGAGCTCAGGCCTAGAGAATGTGGCGGTGTTTCTGGATGTTGTTGATATATGGTTTTTACTTTGCATGGTAGAGTTTTAACTTGTACTTGCAGAAACAGTGATGAACTGTGTTAACAGACAATGGTAAATGGTCTTGCACTTATATACGTAGCACATTTCTACACTACGGCACTCAAAGTGATTCACACTGCTTTCCATTCACCCCATTCGCGCACACAAGCAAATACACATTTATACACCAGTGAGCAGTCACTGGGAGCAACTTGGGATTCAGTGTGTTGCTCAAGGAGACTTTGACCTGTCGACATGAGGAGCCAGGGATTGAACCACCAACCTTCCAGTTCATGAACACCCCACTCTACCTACTGAGTCGTAGCTGATGATGTTGGTTTTTAATGCAGTGCCAGCTGAGGAATTGAAGGTCAACAGGAAGTCAATGTTGATTTTTGGTTTTGCCGCTTCCTTTTTTTAACCTTCATTTAACCAGGAGGTCCCATTGACATCAGAAATCTCTTTTTCAAGGGAGGCTTGGCCAAAGTAGCAGCCACACAAAATCAGAACATAAAATACATACATGGCACACAAATGAACAATAAAACATTGACACCTATTGAAGCACAGTGGCCTCTCCAGAAATATGTACATACTGTATAATGACACCCCCCCCTTCTTTAGGATACTCTTAAAATCATTAATAGATGAGAATATTTTTAATTTTAAGAACTTTTTGAAGATTATTCCATGACCATGGTAAATGGTAGGTAAACACTGTGTTGTACCGAGTCCTGATCGTCATTATTACAGTAAGAAGCAGCTCTTCAGGCAGGAGTACGTGCCGCAAAGTGATGTTTATTAACTGCTGCCAACTCTCCTCCTCTTCACCATCTCTGGCTACTGATATTTATGCCGTCTCACCATCACCTGCATGGACCCTACCATCTGAACAGGTAAGGGGGAGGGGAGAGTACAATAAGAAATTAACACCACTAATATACCACCTACAAATAAACCAAATGTATAAATGGAATTTCTGCTGACAGCAAAACAAATCTGACAATAACACATTAATCTAAGTGTCTGATTTGAACTAAAATGTTAAACTACAGAAATCTTCCTCTCCCTCTCACCTGCTACTATTCCTGTGACCTGTTTAACTCACTGCTCAGGATCCAATCAGCCAAATCTGTACTCACTCGTCCTAACCTCAAAACAGTGAAAAAAAAACACACAGCATCCAAACACAATACAAATAAAGAAACTCTTAATTCATAGTTAGAAACTAATATCATGAAACAAAACTATAAATGATACTTTTGGGGAAACAGCATGTAGTGAAAGGGGGGGGGGAGAGCACCCCTTTCACACGCTATGTCAATTTTTTTTTGTTTTCCTGAAAATACAATCCAGTGCACCTTTAAAGTAGGGTTTCTGAAGGTCCTCAAATAATCTGAAAATGTCATGAAGTCAATTTTACAAAAGTAAGTCATTGGAGAGACTTGCATTTAATTTTGTCAGATCTTAATTGCAGTTGCCCATTGATCTCATGTCCACTGTTCCTGCACCAAGTGTGTGTGTTTTTATTGGACTGAAAACTGATGGAAAATGTTGATTTGTTTATTTTAAGTGGCTTTTGGTCTTTTGATTATTTTGGTCATCTTTATTCTCCTTTTTTATCATTTTCTTTAGTTTTGGTTCATTTTGGAGAACATTTGGTTCCATTTTAAGTCAAATTTTGGATTGTTTTGATGATTTCGTTGTTTTGGTTCATTTTGTGGCACATTTTTGCTCCGTTTTTAGTTAAATATATGATTGTTTTGATCATTTAATTGATTTTTGTGGTTCGGTTTTTGGACAATTTGTGGATTATTTTAGTCATTTTTGTTATATTTGTTAATTATTTTCTTCAGTATTGTTTCTTTTGATTGTTTTTTTTGTTCTTGTTTTCTCAATTCGTTTCTTCATTCTTGACCCATATTTGTGTACTTCTTTATTTCTGTTAATTTTGCTGATTTTTTGCATATAACATCAATCAAATTTAAAATAAAGTCAAACCTCATTCATTATGTCTCCTGTTATACAACTGACAACTAATTTTTGTCGTCTGTTTTCATTTTTGTTTCAACCTCAAGATTGTCCTACTTCTCAGTAAAATGACAGCGTTCACCTTTAAGCTCCAGTAGTGTCAAGTGGTCGAACGCTGAGGGTTTTGATCCTGAGAGAAAGAGCTCCTTCTCTGGCAGAGGGGCCTTGCTTTTCCACCTGAGCCACAGGTGTTTGCTTAACGTGCCTGTGGTTTGGAGCCGCTGCAGCTCCTTCATTTACCTTCACCCTGGAAATGTTGACTTTTACCTCTCCTCCTCCCCACAGCCTTCCAGCCCAGGGGAAAAGAAAAACCCCACTCTGGCTCCTGATAAAAATCTGTGTGTAAATATTTTCCTGTGTGTTTTTCAGATGATGATGGTGGTGGCAGTGATTGTAGCCTATCACCTTCCACAGCCCCCCTTTCCTTTGACGCACTGTGGAAATGTGGAAACCACTGCAGGCTCCGTAACATGATGATGAAAAATCACAGAATGAGTGCAGGTGTTTCTGTGTTTTCACAAAGGATAAGTACGAGTAAATCTGATGGAGGCCAGAGGTGATGAAGTGCACAGTGACTCCCTGAGCTCGTCATTTAAAGGATAAGCCCAGTTATTTTATATACTTCAGTTATTTGTCAAAGGTCCTTAGAGTGGTGCCAGCAGTGAGTTTGTCTGTGGATCCCATAGACAAACTTATTTTTCTGTGCTCCATTTTCAAAATATATAAATTAGAGATAAAAAAATCATACCTTTTAGGGGAAACTGAGCAAAATATAATAAAATCAAAGGTTTTTCTTGTGGAAGTATTTCTACAGTGCTGCCTTTCCCAAACATCTGATCCAAAATGACTTGTGGAACCTTTTTTGTATTGGATCACCTCTTCATAATTTTACACAAAAATTTGCTGATTGTGATGAAATGTTTCAAGGTGCAGTTAATGAGAAGTTGGAGATGATCTGAATCACCATGTTGATGCAGGATCATTTGATATTTTACCACTGCTTTGTGTTTGGAGGAAATAGTGTAAATAACTAGACAGCACCATCTGACATCTGTCTACAGCTTGAGCTGGTTTATGCTGTGTAGTTTAAAATTCTATTAATTTTTGTTGATGTTCTTGATTATTATGTTCATTTTGTCTCCTTTATGTTTATTATGGTATTCATTTTCCCTCTTATTCCCAAGTTATTAATGAATCTTCATTTTCTTGAATATTTCTGTCCATTTTTGTACATTTTGTGGATAATTTTGTTAATTTTTCATCTTGTTTAGTAACTTGTAGGGCTGTCAAATGATTAAAATTTTTAATATGATTAATCACAGGGTCACTGTGGATTAGTTTTGATTAATCACGATTAATACCCATTCATTATTAATCTAAATTAATCACAAGGGCACTGGATTAAACACTATTAATACCCATTCATTGTTTTTCATTTTGTGACAGCAAAAACACTCCTGACAGAAGGTGGTATATATACTTAACATATTTATTTCATATATTAAATGTGTCTAGTTTAAAAGAGTTTAGTTGCAGCTGTCATGTTACGTGCACTGTCTGTCCCAATAGTTGTGATTTTTGCTTCAATTGGCCACTCATGTGCCACTGGAATTGTTTAGCACATGCCTCTGCAAACTGACTCTCCTCTGTTTTCATTATGGTCAATGCAAATGACTTTAGTTCTCATGTGGTAATGTGTCTTCCGTCTACAGCATTTACTGTCTACAGCATTTACTGTAAAACAAACACAAAAAAACAATAAATGAAAACAGTTATTGGAAAGACAACCAAGCCGAATTTAAGGCAACATATTCAAAAGTAAATACTGGTCACCTCTTACCAAACAGTAACCAAATACACGTAATAAATGATAAATGTTCATAAAATCCTCATTGTGTACAATGGAGTTCCACAATTTCCTTTTTCTCGCTAAAATAATTGAATTAGCCGCAATAATTTATATTGTAACTTCCGTTATAAATAAAAGCAGCTTACCACAGACTTAGAGTTCCCTTAACTGTGTTCATTACGATGAAAAATGCATATTTATGCCTCGAGATCTGTCATTCGCCTAGAGACGCTATCTTGTTTTTCCTGCGGAGAAACAACAGCGAATCAGGAGGGGGAGCTAATGTCAGCTGACCACCGTTGGTTTGCCAGCAGACAGTTGCATTGTAGGATTTTGAGTTTTGTACTAGTAATCATCGTTTAATCCACGCCGATGGGTGTAATTGTGCGATTTTGACTTGTGTATTGTGCATGTGTTAATTGCATTAAAATCTTTAATCTAATTAATCATGCAAATAGATTAAGCTGGATTAACATATTAATTTTTACAGCCCTAGCAACTTGGTAATTTTTCCTGTTTTCCTATTTTATTGCATTTATTTTATTTATTCGGGAAATATGTTTTGATGAAGAGTCATATTTTCTAGATTCAGATTTGATGTAGTTTTGATGATTCACTCTACTGAGAAGAGCAAAACATTCAAACACTGAGGTGAATGTGGATGAAAGATGTTTCTGACCATGTAACATTTCAAAGTCTGGTTTGAGTGTTTACATGTCATTTTCATCAGTCTACATGAGTGGTTTCCAAGCTTCAAGGTTCACACCATGGGAAACTTTATGTCTGTTATTTTAACCTTACTATTTCTGGGGTCAGTTTGACCCCATTCAGTCTTTAATGGCATCATGTTTTGCTTCATATTGAAAGGGGACATGCTGTAGGTTTTTTCCATTGTAAAACAGGGCTGGGGGCTCTCTAAATAATGCCAAACTATCAAAACATTCACTCTGTGGAGAAACACACACATGTGCTTTTCATTTAACTTGATCTAAAACATCACAAAAATATGGTTTCTGCGTTTTTGTGATGTCACAAATACAAAGAACCACTAGAACTATCAGAAGCAAAAGTATCATCCTGGACCCTAGCATGACAACTACAGTACATGATGGTATCAAAAGGAACAATAGAAAAGGGGTGTGGTCAGCAGTCGCTCATTTAAAGTTAAACAGACACTGAAACAGCCTGCACACAGCTGAAGATGTGTAATTTACACACACAGTACAATGCATTTTGAGCAGAAACACAAAATACACAAGAAGCTGTGAAATGGCAAATCCCCTGTCCAGTTTTGAAATGTGTGACCTTGACCTTTTTCCTTGTGGGTCACAACATATTTCAGTCAGCATAGTCAATAACCCAGGGGTATATGACATTTCCAACCTATATAGTGTGACAACCTCACTCCCTCTTGGCTCTTCTTGCCCTGGTCTCCCCTAATCTTTGCAGGCAGACCTGTGGATCAGCCACACCTGGGCCAGGTGCACGCTGGCCTATAAAAGTGCCACCACCTTGCCGATCACTCTTTTTCTCTCCTCCTGATATCCCACTCATTCTGAGGGCAGGCGCCATCGGGGCAGCAGGCTGGCGACTGCAGCACCTTATCCTTTTGTTGAGCACATCCATCCATGCACTTGCATCACAAAACTGACGCACTGTCTTTAATGTTTACCTTGTTTACTTTTAAATACATAATCCTATTTGACCAGCCCAACCAATTTGTGTACCTCCTGCTTTGTCAACATCTCGAGCCAGGCTCTGACAATAGCTAGCAATGTATTCAGGTCAAAGTTCAATAATTCCAGACCCCTGTTGATTACGAGGTGTCCTGGAGCCCGATCTATCCCACATTAAAATTTGGTGCTTCTAACTGGAACCAACTCCCACTCTGATGTGGAACCAATTCTGAATTCTGGGGTACAGACACTCTCGGTACTTTTAAAACTAGACTTAAAATTTTTCTTTTTGACAAATCACAGTTAGGACTGGGTCAGGTGACCCTGATCCCTCCCTTACCTCTACAGCATAGTCCTTGGTTGCTGTGGGACTGTGATGCTCTCTCTCACCCTCTTTCTCTCACTCTCCTTCTGTCTCTCTGTCCCCCCTGCACTTATTTCCATGTCATCTATAGTCTTACTAATTTTGTGGCTTCCCTGTAGTTCTGTGCTTCCTCCCCTGCCATTCTCTCTCTCCCTATCCTTCATACAGGTCCCAGCAGTTGCCGATTGTGGATCGGTCCAGTGTCTGTGGATATCATCTAGTGTCTGTGTTGTGCCTTGCTCTAGCTCTACTCTTTTCTTTTGTCTCTCCTCTGTCCACTAGCCCCAGTTGGTCAAAGCAGATGGCCGCCTACCCAGAACCTAGGTCTTACTCTTCCATTAACAGAAATTTTACTTCCCCTACTCACCCCAGGATTGTTATTAGAGGTTATGTTGGATTCACTTAGAGATAAACTTGAATTATGATAGGTGCTGTACAAATACAATTAAATTGAAATGAATAAATATGATTTTGATTTTTTTTATATTTATCAATGCTGTGACCTATTTGATATGCATATTTGGTGGTGGTTGCCATAGTAACCCTTCCCCCTATCCTTACTACCCATGTGCCAAATTGGGGCAGTTTGGGTAAAGGGGCTTTGAAGATACAAAGCTGAATTATATTTATTAACCTTTATTTAACCAGGTAAAATCCCATTGAGATTAAAACTCTCTTTTCCAAGGGAGACCTTGTGAATGCTCGGATGGATGCACAAATTGTACATATGAACAAAGCTCTCTACTATACCTTCCCCAACATTATTCGAGTGGAGGACAATAATGTGGGACCGTGAAAGACTTACATTAACATGCTACAAAAAGATACAATATCTCTCCTGTAATCTGTTTTCTTTATTTACATTGCCATCATAAAGTTATACAGTACATGCATAGTTTTACTGTCTCTAAAACTACTACTCCAGTTTGACTCTAAAATCACAGATACGGGTCTAAATTGATCTGGAAACTGTCACTATGTAATCGGGGAGTCTGTCTAAGTACCTGTACCTGTACCTGACTTTCATTATTATAAATGTTGCGTCAGTTTAGGAAAGCTTATCAAATGTATAATTTAGGTTGCTTCACTGTTGTCCTCAATGGGGTAAATTTTGACCTGAATGCTATCTAAAACTGAACAAATAATGCAGTACATAAAAGATGGTGAGTTTTTGAGGACTCAACTCTTCAATTCTCGCTCCAACAGCTCCTGTTCTCATCCTTCTTTTTTTTAACTCACCTGTCTAACCTTCCTCTCCGCCCCTTCCTGCTCTCTATCAGCACCCTTCCTTCCAGCACATGGCCCTATAACCTGGCAAGCGAATGCAGTCGTTTATTTTCATGGGGGATACGTTTTCAGGCAATCTCTGCCAGAGACAATATTATGCTGGAAATATACAGGTATTAACTGTTAAGATTTCAGATGGTCAAATAAACCAGAGTTGCCTGGCTCTGGCACAGGCCAACAGAGAAGAGATTGTGTGTGAATAGGCCACTACTAATGAAACACATGAGGGGAAGCTGCTCAATCACTAATAATTACTCCTCCCTCCTCAATTCCATCCCTTCTTCCCTTCCCTTCCTCCCTCACTCCATCCATCCATCCATCGCTCTTTCTGTGCCTGTCCAGCCCCCGGTCCAGGTGATTTCCAACCACCTTGCTCATTTATCTTCCCTGCCTTTGATTTCAATGTGACATTCATTTCACGCTCATTTCCTCTCACCCTCTTGCTCTGCCGCCGCCGAGGCCATCAAGGCTGGCCTTTCATTGGCGGCTCAGAGCCACTAAACAGTCTCTTATGCTCTGAACTTTTAGTGTGTGTGTGTGTGTGTGTGTGTGTGTTTGGGGAGGGCTGAGACAAACAGCGCTCAGCAGGGCGTAAATGATGATGGATCTGTTCTGGCAAACTTCGGAGTTGAGTTACGCAGAACTAGCTGTGGTTTACTCCCAGCTACATATGTTCACATTCAGGGTCTGAGGGCAAGACTGCAGATCTGTTGTTGCACTCAGAGATACTTAATGACTCTCCAGAGGTTAGAAGTAACACAAGATTAATTATTGAACTGTTAATTAAGAGGTAATTACTACCTTAGGTAAACTACTAAATAAAAAATAATACAGCAACTAATAACTGTGCAAAAGGAAACGTTTGCTCTTATAAGTGTAATGCTTACCACAAACAGAAGGTCTTAAAGTCGTCAACATAAAGGAATAAAGCTTTTCATAATCTTCAGATTAATTTGTTCATAGTGTCAATATTTTTTCATTTTGTTGACTATTTCACTGTACTTTATTCTATTTTCATTTTTGTTATTTTTTATTTTATTGTCTAATTAATTTTTTACATTTTTTATTAATGTAATTTTTCTGTTATATTTTTATTATTATTTTGATTATTTTTGATGTATCATTGATTTCCACGGTGACTCTGAGTCTCTCCAGGTTTGCCAGGGATACATGAATGGCATATGCTGTATATAAACAATATGGTCCTGTTCTTTGGTCCTGACTCCTTTCATTTTATAATGCACTACAGTGTGCGAAAAATTCCTGTCCATCCTCCTTTGAAGAATGTTGTTTTGAAACATTTCAGTAAGTTTCCTGCACATTTATAAAATTATGCTTAAAGTCACCTTTTGACATCACCTGTTTCACTTGTTTCAAACTCATTTCAGACCTAAAACAGCATGGCTGATCTTTTGTGGAACATGTAGCAGTTAAAAATTAGTTAACAGGAAAATAACATGAAATGTGTTCATATAATCTTCAGTAAAGTCCAAGTCAGTTTTAATAGCATTGCATTATTTCTTAATTTGCAATTTTCCAAGTGGCTGAACTTTTTCGGTTGTCACTCAGCAGGAGAGGGGCTGCTGTTGTGTGGCTCTAGTTTGCAATAGTTTGCTTTAATTACAAGGCCAATTTCTAATAAAGAATATAAAAACTATAAATATTCAACACTGTAACTGAATAATATGATTATTTTAGAGATAACAGAAACAGTAGTTGTCAGTTCTCGGAATCCTATTTGCTTTTTATGTTAAATTGGTTACATTATAGTTTGTATTATATTATTTTGAATGTTGTCATTCTTTTGGTTTATTACTTTATTCTTAATTTTCGTTCTTATTTTGTCGATTTTCTATTTAGTTTTTGGTTAAATGTTTCATTCTTTTTCATTTATGATCATTGTATGGATCATGCTATTAATTTTTTGTTCATAATTGTGAATTTTGTTCATATTTTTCATATTTTCTTATTTTTACTTTGTTCATGTTGTGTGTATTTTTTCATTTTTATTCTTTATTTCATTGATATATTTAATTATTGCTCAGTATCTGGATTATTTTCTTCATGTACAATCATTTTCTGTCCTGTTGTGAACATGTTTGTTCATTTTAAAAATATTTTATAAATTGTGTTTTTTTTTATCGTTTTGTGTATCAAATTCAAGTGCAGCCATACACATTTTGTCCATAATATACTGATATATATTCAATTCAGTACAGTACTTTACTGAGTCCACATTTGGGTAATTTGATGCAGCCAGTAATATTATCCAAGCACATACATACACCGCAGTTTGCAAAGAACAACAATAACCAAGTACAGTGACAAAATGATAAAAGAAATTTTTATAAATAAAGCATAAGTGTATAAAATGTTGCTTTAGGGTCAAAGGAGAGAACAACTATTTCTCTAAGTTTCGAGGCCAATGATAAAGAAGGGATGTACTATCCTGTAGGTTCACCATCCTATAAAAATATGTTTGTCTGGTTTGAATTTAAAGGTGTCTCCAGTTGATAACTACTGGGAGATGCAGTGAGAATAAATATTGTCTTATAATAATCATCAGTGTAGGCATTAGACTCGTATGATTCAAAATAAAGTGGCATTTTTGAAAAAGTTTGCATAAACGTTTCCAAACAGACATGTTGTATGACAAATATGTGCGGCAGTGAATGTGAGAGTAGAGCGCCATCTACAGTTTGGGTCCCAGTGCTGTTCATCGTCACCTTAATTACCTTGATAGTTCACAACCATTATTCACTGGATACAAGTGTGTCATGATATTTTCCGGCATGTCATATGATTTATGGTCGAAGATCTAGGCATAAACGTCACATAAACTTGCGCGAAGGCAGGGACCACACAAATTATTAACACAGAAGCTATTAAATATATACATTATCTGAATATGTTTTAAGATAAATATGCCCTGCCTTCGCTCAAGTCAGCTGGGATAGGCTCCAGCACACCCCC
>JAQQAE010002376.1:0-22487 GCA_029823295.1 Pseudamia nigra
TTGAGGGAACAATAAATTTACACTGTTATATAAGCTGAACACTGACTACTTTTCATTGTGTCAAAGTGTCATTTCCTCAGTGTTGTCCCATGAAAAGATATAATTAAATATCTGCAGAAATGTGGGGGAGTGTACTCACTTTTGTGAGATACTGTATGTATGTATGTATGTGGAGGGAAAAACAGAAAGTGAAGGAGGAAACTGCTCACCGTCACCTTGGATGACCCCTACACTGTCAAAAGTCCCTGTACTGCTGCATATGACCTTTGGAGTAGAAGCACTGTCATATCACGAGTGCCATAAAAGCTCTATTGCTCTATTCCCTCATACACACATGCAGCAAACTATCCTCATATCTTCCACTTTACGCAGGGGACTGAGATAAACGAACTGAACATGACAGTTTTTTAACTAAAAGGTTAGGGTCATTTTGTTTGCATTGCATTGTTTGCATTTCTTAAAACATGTTTCTATTCCCATGAACTTTCTCATTCATCGTTTGATCTTTATTGCTGTGAAAATGTCAAGTCAGCTATGTTTAAACTTTTTGTGTAACCCTGTATGCACCAGAAACTGTTTTAATGTTGCTGTTTGTGTCATGTTTCTATTGTGTGAGTTTGCTCTGTGGCTGGGGTCAGAGCTCTTTAACTGAGACATGATATTAAGTTATTCAGAGGAAATTTAAGCCACAGCAACATACAAACTCATGAAGCCGAAAACACACATCTACCTGTATTATTAGAGTTTTAAAAGCACCAGGGACTATTTTAAATCAAATGTGTGTGTGTTGACTTGATGCATGTAAAGATATATTCTGTATTCTATCTGACTACTTCATCAGTTTCTATGGTTTCTATTAAAGTCACACAAGCACATATCGTTATGAAACAGACAGTGTAGTATGGTGTAAGACAGTGCAGGAGTGATAATGAGGGCTCATTATGATCCATCATGCCTGGACATGGGCATCTTTTCTCTATTGATTTCTTCATCTCTATGGTCTTTCTTGTCAGTACGCCACTCCCTCTATCTAATTCCACTTTAACTGTTGGTGCTCTTTGTCTCCAAGGGATCCATTTCAAATAAATGACTGCTTAATATGATCTACTTTTCTGCTCTGACCGCACAAAGTGTACTGTTTTAAACAGCGGGTGCTTGACTCTTTCAGGCTTCCTGTTATTCCCCCCTCACATCGCCATACTTTTACCCTCAATATGACTGTCTGGCCTGCATTTTCTTCCAGCATCCTCAGCAGTGCTCCCTGAGATTCCAAGGTCTTGCAAGCTGGTGCAAGGTCAACCACACTAGCAGAAGCAAAGATGGCGAGTGAGAGTGGGAGAAAAACCATGTGCTTCCCATCACCATTTAGGACACGTGGTAGAAACATAGCATTGCTGCAAAAACAGGAAGTGTGTCTGCAATACCAGAGCATCACCATCAGCTCATGGTCATAAGACACCAGCATATGCCTCAACGCTAAAAACAATTTCTGACATGAAGAACAAGCCAGATTTTTTTTTTTTTTACTTTCCTTTGGTTATGAGTCATAAAACAAATCCGTTCTCGACAAGACACTGTTGAAATCCACCCTTCACCTTAACAAAAAGCACAAACTATGCATAAAACCTGCCAGTAAATTTCTCAGTGGACTGTGATGGATGGTGTCAAGGCTTCAGAAGGATGTTTTCACATAGAGAAGTGCTTTGTTATGAAGGCATGTACTGACTGATTGAAAAGCTACAATAAAGCAACATGCTTGCTGGTAATCTGGGTTGGCCTTGAAGTTGTCATTGTGACTGAGTGCAAAAGCAACACTGTGACAACAAAAAGGAGGGTGTGGTTCACTGTTATGATAAGACTTCTTAAAAAATGGCTATGCAACAAATAATTTATGTTAACTACGCTTGAAAGTACGTGTCAAGAGTTATTGGACAGTTTGTTTGGCATAAAAAAAATCAAAATTAACCCATGAAACATGAATTGACATAAAACACACACATATGCTTCTTGTAATTTGCCATCTAATCAATGACATGCTAACTACACACCATAGCTTTAGGTCAAAGTCTCTATTTTCAGCTTGGACTGCAGGGAAAAGAAGGTATTCGTCTTTTTTTGCTTACTGCTGTTAAGAAAAAAGTGGTTTCAGCATATTGACAGAGGTGGAGTCAGGGTGACAGAGAGCTGAGACAGGTCATCACTATGGAGGACGCTGAAGGAAATGCAACACCCCAGGCCATGCTGGTGCTGCTGCTGCTCCATGTGCTGAGAATATAGCATGTCAATAATGCCCTCACTGACCTTTCCTCACGCACATACACACAAGTACATACATGAACATCTTCTCTCTGTCTCTTAATACTTTTCCCTCTGATATGCATGCAAGCATATGGTCTGAGGGCTGCTAATTTATCTATGACTTATATATTCCTAAGAAACTTGTTTTCTTTTGACTGTAGGAGTTAACACCCCTGTAAGTCTGCATAATATAGAGGAGGGGAAACAACAGATTAAATAAAAAGGACTTCTGATTTTCATATCTCATAAATCAAGGTCATTGTCAAGATGTAGCTTTATAAGACACTGCCAAGTAAAATCTCTCCAATTTCCTTGTAAACGGAATGTCCTTTCTGCAGTATTATCAACACCATAATTATAAAGTCATCATCTTGTCTTAACTATTAGTTTAACTGAATATCATGTCACTGGGGTGAATAATATAGCATAGAAAGTGAGTCTTTTTCAAGGAACACACAACAAACAATGCCTATTGATTCCCGTGAGCGCAAATTTCTAGAGACAATGAGATCTGTTGTTTAGCATAAATAGAGAGAGATTTGCAGAAACACAGAACTATACAAACACACAACCCCTCTATGTGTCCTGACACTGGGCACTCTTAGGCTGTGGTAAATATCTGCCTGTGTGCAACACTGCATTTTTGTGTTTGTGTGTCTTAGGATGTGGTGAAGTCAACAGTCAGTATGGATAATGACTAGCCTTATGGTTTAATGAGTGGCTCGTTGGCTCATATTTGCCTCATGTGTGTCAGTGTGAAAAATAGCCTGGGTCCGCAACTGAAACCCACATTCAGGACGGTGACAAAGAACTCTGAGAATAGGACATAACACAGGTGTATGAGCCATAATATGTCATTGAAATGCCTGATGCCTTTGATAATGATGTGAAGCTTATATGATTAACCTCTAAACACATGTCACAACTCTGACATTTGGGCCAATACTGCTCTCTCCAACACCTTACAAAGGTACATTATCTTCTTACTTCTGTATGAGGAGAAAAAGATGAAAATATTTAAACAAACATACGGTATATATCACTAAAGTGTTAAAACATACATTTTATATGTTATATTTCCAAAATATCCAGAGTAAATTCAAATGTTATAGATAGAGAAATTTCTTCTATTATCAATTAATTCAATGCAAGTCTATTCTGCTGTTGATCAAATTTCATGGAGGACATTAAGACATTTATTAAATTCACATTTCTGTCTGTGTTGACGTTTGCTCCTAATATATTGCAGACAAACAGGCCAAGAAGAGACACAATGATCCAAACAGAAGACGAAAATTCTGAGAATATGAGTACTGGAAATGAAAACATGCTATTATAGTTTACAGTAATCTGTAGGAGATGGAGGGGTTGTAAGATGTAAAGAGGCTGATGCCACCGGAGTGTAGATAAACAAGGACAGGCTTGTGTTAACATGTGTGTCTCTGGACTGAACAACATGGGAAAAAAATAGACACAAAAAACAGCTTTTCTGTAGTGTTCGCCTATGGATTTGCATTGTGGTTCATATACACCGGAGTACAGGCTCCACAGTGCAACCTATGACATTTATTATGTGTTATGTTAAAAAAAATGAAGAAGTACCTATTGGGAAAAAGTAAAAAATTCATTGAATAAGAATCCAAGCCTTCTTTTAGCTTGACTTTGAATTTTCTTATGTAAGAGGTGTCTCTTGCAGCCAAAGCTCTGTCCTAACTGTTGCTCTGAGGGATTCATGTGTGGTTTAAACACAGTAGGGAACATACAGAGAAGCTGTCATATAATAAAGGCTTAACCTGTCAGCGCAGACGCAGTCATGCAAATAATCCTATCTGTAGGGCAGATCCTTTATCATAGTCTACACACATGAATGCAGTCATTTGCACAATTCTCATGCATATACTGTACATACACACACAGAGGGAGGAACACTATCTTCATCAGTCCAATCTGCATTATTCACTATTACAAATATACCATGACTTTCAGAATTCCGCTAAACAGAAGTGTCAGTCTACCTGTAGTGGAGCTGCTATGAAGGCTTTACAAAGTTGTAACAATGTAATCTGCTGCACATCTGTCTGTGCTTCACATGCTGGAAAGTGTGTATACTTGTGATTATGAGCATGTGCGCTACTGTCTGAGCCACCCCAAATCGCTCCGAGTCACAACAACAACATTCTTCATCATTGCCCAAATCATGGACAGACCACCAAGAGAAAACCCAAAGAGCTGAGGAGGAGGAGGGCAGAGGCAATGAGGATAGTCAAAAGAGTGGAGAAGTGAGCAGATATGGATAAGGCGAGAGTTTAAAGATCTTCTGCATTTGTCACACTCAGTTCTAAACCTGAAGAAGTACTTCAGCAGATTTCGAGTCTATGAAAGAATGAAATGTCCACTGTGCACGAGACAGTACTTTCGATCTGAACTTATAAGTCATTCTAACAAATCCCAGGAGATGAAAATAAATACAACATGGGCAATATCCAAATGCTTTAAAAAGTAGAAACTTGACTTACTTCTACTCCGTTGCGAATACGGACAAGTAGAATCCCTCCATTTACTGGCTTTCCTTCTCCCCGTATCTCTAGAGTTCCTGCCCCTCTTTCCTTCTCCTTCAACTTTCTTCCTCTCTCTAAGTTACTCCCCCTGTGTCAGGCGCATGCAAACACTCACTTAGTCACACACATGCATAAACACACACACTCCCACAGACAGAGTCACCCTCTCACACACTCTCTCCTCCCGCAACCCGGAATGCTTGGCCAGATTCAACTGTACTGAAATACTGTGCTCACCATATAAGGTAGCAGCAGCTTCACATGTCACACATAATTTACATGCAGCGGGGCGGGAGTTTGCCTTACACAGTACACACACATAGAAACATACACATACAGTCACACATGCAAAACCATGCTTCCTCTTAAGACTGGTGCAGCAAAGAAGCGAAGAGGCAAAGAAGAACCAAATTTGATCATTCTCCTTGTTAACCAAGCCTTGCAGGATAACTCCCAAAATGTCCAATGTTGAGTCAGACGGAGGGAATGAAAGCTGAGTGGGCGATCTATTGATCCTTTCCACTGCTTCCTGGAACAACCACGGCCCTCCAAAACACACACGCGCACACAAACCAGCAAATTTTTTTGCTAACTAGCACTACCCTCAGGAAGTAGCTATTGTGTGACTGTCTGCTGTGAGCCACGAATGTGTCTTGTGCCCTGTCTGAGTGTGTGTTTACGTGTATGGGTGTCTGTATCTATAAAGCAAGCCGTAACCCTGTGGCCATATGCTGAACACATACACACAAACTGCAGACACTCATGGCAGACAATCCCCATATGTCTACCAATGTCCCAATACCCAGACGTTGCCTTTGAAAAGTAAAGACTGCAGCACACAAGAGGAAAGATCTAGATAAACCAATGAGACAGGGAGGGGGGTATGATCTAAGCTCTTACCTCTCACATTTCTCTCCGGCTTGTGAGTGTGTGCTTCCGCGTGTCGACTGACTCTGTGTGTTTATGTGTGTGTTCAGACAGGCCACGACAGCAGACCCCCAGGCACCGGCTGGACCATTCTCAGGCAGGCAGGCAGGCAGAGCGCAGCAAGGCAGAGCGACTGGCAGAAGAGAGGCAAGCGAGTGAGCGAGTGAATCAGCAGCAAATGAGTAGAGGAGCTGTGTGGATTGGAGCACCACGGTGAGAGAGAGAGAGAGAGAGAGAGAGAGAGAGATAGATGGAGAGAGCGTTTGAGCGAGAGAGAGAGAGGAGGAGTGTTTGATTGTGTGTTGGCGCGTTGGCTGTGTGCGCTAGTATCTCCCCTCCCCTGCCTCTTGAAGTGGCTGAGGTGGGCTGTGCTGAGACGGGCAGGGCTGTGCTTCTACCGATTCCCCAGCCTCTGGATCATCTGTCTGTTGCCCAAGGAAAAGTGGTGCTTGCCGGTTGGCAGTAGCAACAGCTGTGGAAGAGGAGGAGGAGGACAGGGAGGAGGAGGGATTTCTGACTGCACTGAGCATACAGATCCTGCAGTCCCCTCTCCCTCCCTCTCTTCTTTGCTAAAGTCTGGCCACACCCCCTTCCCTAAAACAACATCAGGAAGTGCTGGCTCAGTTACAGCAACATTGCCCTTACCTATTCAGTCAGTTCTGAGGAAACAGAGTGGGGGGGGAGAGGAGGGGAGAACCAGGAAAACACAGTTGATAAAGCAAAAGAGGAAAAGAGTAAATTAGCTGCAAAATAAACAGAAATGAAGAATAAACATGCAATGAAGAATAAACATGCACAGAGGGTATTGTAAGTAAAAGTCTGGATACTGCTTCCTATTATAAACAAATGTGGAAGGGTGAAACAAGGACAGAAAAGAGGTAAGAGAGAATGATGAGAAAAAAACAGTTACTGCAAAGGAAGAAAAGATTTATGGGAATATTTACAGGGGATTTAGCAGCAGAATAGGTCCAGCTTCTGTCTGGATTCCCTTTTTTCTCTTTCATATTGTTTTTCTGCTGTGGTATGCAGCCCTCGGACACCACAGCCTACCTCACACTTAAGTCTTGCCCATACAATAAAAACAAGAGACAGTAAATCAAACTAGACTAGCCTATAAAAGGTTATACTTTCAAGAAAATATAGAGCTTGTAAACACTTTGTAAAGGACAGTTCACATTGAGGCATGCTGCAGTTTGGTTGCTGGTCAGCTGCACATAAAAAAAAATAAAGTTCTAACAGAGACAACACTGAAGAGACTTCTGCTGCCATCTCTTCCCTACTGATGAGATAAGGCTTCTGCCACGACAAGCCTTGCATCTAGGGGAAAGCCAGTGAAGCTAAAGAATTTGATTTGGGCCTGATGCAGCAATATCCGGTAGCCATGGAGACATTGGCCTTGACATGTGCAGGAATCTTTACAGATTTCAGGCTGTGTTGCTGATGCCAGGTTTTCTCATCAATCTAAATGGACTGTCTGACTAAGTACATTTGATTGTGATTAAGGAGAAAGTGTGCTAATAATGCTGCCAGTCTGGAGTATTGGCCATTTTCAGATATACTTCAGATATACTTTCAATTACAAAGCAGGCAATTTCAGTGCACTGTAAAAGGTGCACTGAAAGCACACCTCCAACCAAAGTCACAGGGAAATGGAAATTAAAGGTTAATCTATTTCAGGATTTGAAAGGTGTCATGACAACAACATATTCTGGTTGGATATTCTGAATCAGGTCATTTTCCACATGGAGCATTTCCTGACTAATACATATGGGATATGCTGTTAGCATCCTGGTTTGAGGAGGACTCTTTGAACATGTAGGTCAGCTGCATAGAACAAAGATTTTCTCCGGCAGTGTGTTTTGGTTCATTGTCTTGCTGCATGATGAAAGATCTCCCAATCTGTTTGGTTGCATCTCTCTTTAAATTTGCAGACAAAATGTTTCTGTAGACTTCTGAGTCATTTTGCTGCTGCCATCATGTGTTACATTATCAATGAAGATCAATGACCCTGTCCCAGAAGAAGCCATGCAATCCCAAGTCATAACATTACCTCCTCCATGTTTCACAGATGCGCTTGTGTGTTTGGGATCATGAGCTGATCTTTTCTTTCTCCATACTTTAGCCTTTTCATCACTTTGATAAAGGTTAATCTTTGTCTCATCAGTCCATAAAAGTTTGTCCCAGAACTTTTCAGGCTCGTCTCTGTACTTTGTGGCAAATTCCAATCTGCCCTTCCTGTTCTTATTGCTAATGAGTGGTTTGCATCTTCTGGTGTAGCCTCTGTACTTTTGTTCCTGAAGTCCTCTGCAAACGGTGGATTGTGATACCTTCACTCGTGTCCTCTGGAGGTTGTTGGTGATGTCACTGACAGTTTTAGGTTTTTTCTTCACAGTTCTCACAATGTTTCTGTCATGAGCTACTGAAGTTTTCAGTGGTCTACTGGCTCCGTGTCTGTTGCTCAGTACACCAGTGGTTTATTTCTTCTTCAGGACATTCCAAATGGTTGTACTGGCTATGGCCAATATTTGTGCAATGGCTCTGATTGATTTTACATCTACAGTACTCTCAGCTTCAAAATTGCTTGCTTTTCTCCTATAGACAGCTCTCTGGTCTTCATGTTGGTTACACCTGTTTAACTATAAATGTAGTCAGCACAGGCAAAAACCTGAGAGGAGACACTCAGTGCTATTTACTGTTTAAATAATCAGTGTAGTAGGACACACCTGGGCAGCAAAACACCTGTCAGTCACATGTTCCAGTAATTTTGCTCACTTGAAAAATGTTTTGGTTCAAACAAAAGGGGCTATTTTCTAAGTTGTTTAACTGATTTTGATGTAAATACTTGGAAATAGAAGCTGAAATACTGATCTTTTGTCTCATAGTCATCGTTTGATGTCAAACCCTAATGTTTTCAGCTGAAGATAAAATTATCTGCGATGCTGGAAATTGGTGGTTTCTCAGGCTGATAATTCTTATAAACCTATCCTCTGCAGCAAAGTCATCTCTCGGTCTTGCTTTTCTGGGATGGTTCTCATGAAAGCCAGTTTGATTATAGTGTTTGATGGTTTTGGTGATTGCACTTTCTTTGGATTGATTGACATTGTCATTTCTTAAAGTAATGGTGAACTGTCTTTTCTCTTAACTGAGTTTCTTGTTACATTATAGATTTGTACAGTAGTTGTAGTAGCACTAGTAGGGCTATTGACTCTACACCCACTGATGACTGACTGTGCACAACTGACAATATAAAAACATTAATAAATGGCACAAATTTAACCCTTGACAAGGCACACAAGGCCTCTTGAATTTGATGAGAGAATGACATGTGTGTGCACAGCTGTCACCAAAGCTAAATGTAGCCACTTTGGACAGTGCCCTGCATTTTTTTCTTTACTGCATAATTCCATACAGGTTCATTCACAGTATGGGTGTCTTTAGCATTAATGTACAATGTTGAAAATAATGCAAATAAAGGAAAAACACTGAAGGAGAAAGTATGTCCAAACTTTTGACTCATACTGAATTATACAGTAATAAAATTGACTAATCAATCTATTTAAGCTGTGAAGCTTGGTCAGTGTATTGACATGACTATCTGGCACATAGAGAAGATAATATGAATATCAGCTTGTTGCAGTTGCTATCCTAGTGGCAAAAAAGCCACTAGGATAGCCACAAACGTGAATCTTACTGTATGGGGATTTTTTGGACTCAATGACCCTGAGCAGATACGGGTGCAGTGTGGAATTAAAACAGAATTAAGATTTTGTATTTTTTTATGCTAGCTTATCTTGGTGCATTTTTGTTGGGAATATACATTATGAACTACACTTTGTTCATTTTCTTTAAGAATGCAGTTACAAATCACAATTTTGCCCACGATAATAGCAATATGCATTTTTCACCTAATCATGCACTCTAGTGAAATGTAAGAACCCTGTTTTTGCTGGTTGATTCACATACACATAACACTACAAAAGATATACTGATACTCCTACCTCTTGTATGCAAAACTGTTATGCCTCAGCTATTTTTTGTTCCACTGCCACTCTCTCTCTCTCTCCTGCTCTAACTCACTCTCTCTGGATTTGGTTCTATTGCTACAAAGCTCTGTTTAATACAAAGCTGGTGATAAGTCATTTCTAATTTATACAGCAGGCCCTTAAACCCCAGGTGACAATCTGTGGTAGAGCTCCAGCTGTAGAGCTAACCCCTTACCTAGCCAGTATTCTGGTGCAACGTGCCTGCACACTCATGATAAAAAACATGTTCTGTGCCTCAGATAAAAGAAAGATCTCACACTGCTGTTTTTCTGAGATAATCCAATTTTCAAAGACAGTGACATTATCAGCTACGACAGAAAAGTGCATGCCTTGAACTATCATTTATTAGAGTTGGAAAAAGATCCATTTCTGACCACAGAAACAACCCTGCTCAAATACATACAGTAAGTCCCTTTTGGATTATTAGAGCAGTTGCTTTGAATGCTGATCAATGGGAACAGCAGGTCACTCTAACCTCTAAATGGGGTTTTTCCTTGACCCATACTGAAGACACATAGTGACTGATGCTGCTCTGGCTCAATAAGAGAGACATTAGCAACGCCTCCAAAGATCTGGGCTTTCTGTGAAACTGAAACACTGACGTGGAATTTCCCCTCTTCTACTGCAGCTGGGTTTACTCCAGTCTCTCCCTGTCTGCATCTGAATCTCCTCTGCCTTGTGCTTACCTTTCCCTTCATTATGATTTAACTGATGCCATATCTGTCTTTTCATCACTTTCTCAAAATCCTAGTTCCTCTAAATTTCTCTGCATAAGAAGCACAACCACTTGTCAATTTGTCACAGCCCACAGGATTGTATTCTGCTTGTCTAATTAGAGCTATGAGTGTAGAGCCGAGCTGTGCAGATGGTTTGTTCATTCCGTTTAAGTAATAGATTTACACCTCAACTTTCATTCTGAATTCCTCTCTCTGAGCAAATTCTGAAGCCTAAGCCCATTTCTCTTTTTCTACTTTACAATTCGTTATCTGAAGTAAAATCAGCCATATGATTTAACTTCCTGCTCAGCGTGGTTTATACCTCGCAGATAAGCACCATGTGACCGTTGCTCTCAAAGAGATCAATGAAGCCAGAAAGCTGTTAAAGTATGAGCAAAGAGCAGCGAGAATTAACACAGTGGGGTTGAGAAAACAGTACGTGTGTTAACCAACCGAAAACAGGAAGAGGTGTGTGTAAATGCACCACAGTTAAAGGGGAATTCCACAATTTTACCCATATCTTAATGGGGGGGGGGGGCTACTCAGTTTATGAAAACTGTAGTTTAATGTCCTGTGTAACTAAAGAAAGAGGTTTTTCAAACCAGGTAAAATAATCACAAATTAACAAAGCTCAACTGACAAGCTGGTAAATGTATCCTTTTACAGGAAATCACACTATCAACAAATTAGGCCAGACTTGGATGGGCAAACCCTATGTCATACCATAAAATCTAAATCATTCACCATCATTCACCCTTATTTTCTTTCCCTCCTCCCTGATGAATGCAACTTTCCACCTTAAGCTTCCCTATCATCTCAGCGCTCTGCTATTTCCCAGCCCTCTGTAAATGACACTGGCTGGCTGATTTGAACTCTCACTCCACTGAGGAAATGTCCCAGAGCCTCCGTGTGCCAAGCTCTGACGGCTCATCTATCACTAATGCCACAAATACACATTACACTCCCATTACAGACCATCACAGCAACAACTGCCACAGTATACAGTCTTTAAGAAAGGCCCACAGCAGGGAGCTGCATTCAATTTCAGCCACTTCACTATAGTTTATCTTGGAGGCTGCAGAATGAGAAAGCAAAAATAATATTGCCAGGTACTTGATGCTATGCTGGAAGCTGTTCCTCGTAAAAACAGCATAGTCCGTATTACCCACAAAACTTTGACAAGCAGTAACTATGTGAATGGTGACAAACATGCTGGTGTGAATCTGAAGCCATGTTTCCTTACTGAATACTTTGTGGTTTTGTCTTAACTCCTTTCTACTTTGATGCAGTGAGGGAGAGCAGGTGCAATTCAAGCTGTCAGGTCTGAAATACAGAGAAAGGAAATAGCACACTGTCTTTTCCCCATCTGACACCACTGCATATGGGTGTGTGAGAGCTTGTGTATGTATGTGCATGTTGTTCAAAGTTGCACTTATCTTGAAGATAAAATGAGTACCAATGCAAACACTCTTGGAAAGGAGGCCTTTCATATGAGCTTCCAGCATTTTTCTGTCTAGCTCTAACCTGCAAATATGCCAGAGAAAGTACCAAAAAACACCATCACCTTCTCATCTCAATATCACATATACATATATCACCACTCACAATACAGAGGAAAAAATTAGAGTGTTGTGTGTAAACAATGAAGGTCTGGCTCTGCAGGAAAAAAAGAACCCTTCCTTCAAAACAAGCACAAAAGTTCTTGCAAAGAGAAAACTATAGGGTACAGAGTTATGAAACTTACAGAAGGCAACGACGAAACAAAAAGGAAAGTATGAATATGACCATAATTCCTACTCATACAGATAGTAATGCTAGACTGCAAATTTCTAGACAATGAGCTTACCTGTGTGTCTGTCTAGTGCTGACGCGCCACTGGGACAGACAAAGCTACTTCAGCACAGGTCACACTGGCGCAATGCATTATGGGATGAACTAACACTTCTCGCTTCCGCTACTTCTCTCACTCTACTCGCTCACTCTCTCATAATAGCACCTTCTGCTTGGCAACGGCCATACCACAAATGTGGTCAGGTTTACAGCGAACCATCACTGCGCAACATCAAGTCTCCATGACAACCACTCCTTATCTCATTTGCATCTTCTGCTGGCTTTATCTACTGATGCCAAACATGGTCACCGTATCATATTGGCCCTTTCTATGACTTCTTTGTTTCTATTTTCACAAATATGTGTGTATGCTTGTTAGTCACATTCACTCCACGTGCACAAAGGCATATACTGTATGCATTTTTGCAGATGACGAGGGTGTGAAAATAGGAAATGCCTGTGACACTGGAGCACTTTGCAGCAAGAGAGATTAGCAGTAAAACAACTTTGTGAATCAGGAAGTGTGGTGTGGTAAAGGCTGCTGAAAGCCTTAAAAAAGGGGAATTGTGAGATCATAACCCATGCATAGCAGGTATAAAGTCACAGGATTTCACTTACCCCCTCAGTTCTCCTCACGGTGGCTGGTGTAGTCATTTGGCCTCCTCCACTTTCTCCCCAAAGAATTGTGTCTATCAAACTATCACAGGAATGTTGAACCAGGCCCCTGGAGCCCACATACACAGCAACACTCAGCAGCACTCAGCACCTGTCTCCGACTGCCAGCAAAGAGAAAGAGACATGGTCAATCACGCTGGACAGCACAGCAAAAGCAAAAGAGCACAAGAGTGGGAGGCGGACAACAAGTATTTCATCAGAGGAAAACATACTGGGCAGGTCACACATGCTTTGTCTGGGTGATACAGCCAAAAATGTTATCATGGTATCACAGAAAAAACTTCCACATTAGTAACTATTAAGAATTACAATTGTCATATCAACATTACTGTACAGGATGATTTTTTTGTCTTTTTACTTTTATGCTCAGAACAAGACAAACAGAATTCTACTTCTAGATTTCAGAAATGTGCCTGTAGAACAATGAAAGTAACAATAATGACAAAATCAGAATAGTTTGAATTAGAGAACAAAAGTAAAATTAAGTAAAAAAAAAAACATATCATTCAAACATAGGGTTAGGGTTAACCCTATTTTATTTGACAGTGTAAACACCAGAAATTATATTTCTTTGGCCTGAAATTGTACAGGTGCTGCAATGTTTGTCACATTGGTACGGTTCTCTTTCCAGTTTGACCCATATCTGTTAAATGAATTTTAGATCCATCACTGTGGATCAAATCGAACATGAATATGCAAAACTGTACATACAGTACCATGGTTTTAAATAGTAAAGATAAGAGTACAGAGAAGTATGTGTTTCCAGGGTACTCTAATCTGTTTTCCAAAAGATCTTCATAAACTGCACTTATCATAAAAGCAGTTTTCATAGAGTTTGCAACAGTGGCAATGTTTCAATTTTCAAATCTACACAATGTTTCCTACTGTGTGAGAGAGAAGGGATCAAAGATACGATTTAGATTTTAAAACAACCCCAATTCATTTACACAATGATCATCTAGCTATTTGTATGCAGTTACGTGGTCTGAAAAATCGAGAAAGAGTCTGAAAATTTGAACCTCGTAAAATATGAAATTCTCTGACATGGAAAATGTGCACAGAAGCACAGAGGCCACAGTATAGGGCACTGAGGCAGATGAGTGTGCTTAAAAGATTTCAAAATTGCACATTATAGTGATCTCAGTATCACCAAGAATATTTAAAACATACAGTATGTGTCTAGAAAGAAGATATTTCTCCTGTGTTTAATTGAAGTAATGTAAAACAACCTAGACTCAAACTGAAAGCAATTAGTATACACAGATATGTAGAAAACACAGACAACATAGAAAATCCCCTAATTATTGTATACTTAGCTAGTTTCCCATTAAATTAGGAAAATGCAGGAAATACAATATCTGTCATTTATTGAGAAACCTGAAACATCACACGGACCCCAATAACTGGAGGATTAAAACATCATACAGTACATTAATGGTGTCTGAGTGTTTCAAACATAATAAATTAACATGATTAACATGTAATCAAAAGCAAGAAAGCAAAAAAGAAAGCAAAAGCTGATAGATGATTAACTGGCTGATATCACCCACTCAAAAGAACACTTAACATTGTCACTAGGAAACAACAGTCCTAAACACGTTGCATCTAACATGTATTAAGACTTACTGGTAAGTCAAAGCAGGACATTAAAAATATTGAATTGTACATTCACCAGCCACTTTATTAGGTGCACCTTGCTATTCCTGGGTTGGATCCACTTTTGCATTCGGAACAACCTGAATTCCTTATGGCATAGATTTAACAAGGTCCTGGAAACATTTATCAGAGATTTTAGTCTATATTGACATGATACATTTATCAGCTGCACAACCATGATGCCAGTCGTCTCTTCCACCACATGCCAAGTGCTCTTTTAGACTAAGATTTGGTGACTATGGTGGTCATTGAAGTGCACTGAACTCATTTTCAGGTTCACAGAACCAGTTTGAAATGATCTAAGTTTTGTGACATGGTGTACTATCCTGCTGGAAGTAACCATCAGATGGATAGGGGGGGGATCATGAAATGATGGACATGGTCAGGAATAATACTTATGCAGACTGTTGCATTTAAATGGTGCTCACCTGGTACTAAGAGGCCCAAAGTGTGCCAACAAAGTATTCTCCAGATCATTACATACGCACCTGTCTGAAGCACTGGTTAAAAGCAGGATGGCTCTATGCTTTCATGTTGTTTATGCCAAATTCTGACCCTACCATCTAAAACTGAGACTTATCGGACCAGGCAAAGTTTTTCCAATCTTGAATTGTCCAAATTTGACACAGGAGTGTCACTCAGAGTGGTATTCTGCTGATGTTGCCCATTTGCTTCAAGGTGTGATGTGTTGTGCATTCAGACATGATATTCTGCATACCTTGGTTGTAATGACTGAATATTTGAGTTCCTGTTGCCTTTCTATCATCTCAAACTAGTCTGACCATTCTCCCCCTCTGGCATCAACAAGGCATTTTCACCTAGACAACTGTAACTCACTGGATTTTTTCTTTTTTGCTGACCTCTGAAAACCTAGAGATGGTTGTGTGTGAAAATCCCAGGAGATCAGCAGGTGAAATACTCAAACCAGCCCATCTGGCACCAACAACCATGCAATGTTCAAATTCATGTTTGGGCATCATTCTGATGCTCAGTTTGAACTTCAGCAAGTTGTCTTGACCATGTCTACATGCCTAAATACATGAGCTGATGCATAAGTTGTTGCCATATGATTGGATGATTTGCTATTTGTGTTAACAAGCAATTGAACAGTACCTAATAAGATGGCTGGCAAGTCTAAATAAATACATGGATAACAGCTGTTATTTTTAGAGTATTATTAGTTTAGAAAGAAAATATTATTCACTGACCACTATCAGAGCCAAGCAACAATAAATCGGTCAAATTTATAATCAAAACTATCTCTGCTTTACACTAAAGTACACATATTCACCATCAACTAGCTACTTACTAGCATACATTAGTAGTAGCATATTTGCTTTTTTGAACCACTAATTACTGTACTTTCCGGATGAAAAGTCGCTCCAGTATGTTAGTCACACGAGCCAAAAAATGCATAATGAAGAAGAAAAAAACGTGTAATAGTCGCTCTGCAGAACAGGTCACATCTGTTCCGGGAACGCGCATCAGGTGTGCGGCCACAGAAGGGACAGCTCGCAGCCTGTCTCCTCTAGCAGCTGTCAGTGTGTCAAACATCCTATAGTCGAATTTATTCAAAATACAAGTCACTCCGATGTATTTGTCGCTCCCCTCGCCACACTACGCAAAAAACCGTGACTTTTAATCAGGAAAATACGGTAATGCCTTATTCTTCAGCATCATACTCTACAAGTAGTAGGCTATTGACAGTTTCCCTACATAATCTAAATTTACTGATGATAAATTTGGAAGTTGTTGTACAAAAATTATGACCTAAATATGCTTTTTGTATGAGCTTGTAAGGTGGTAGTGAGACAAAGCATATCGAGATCATACTCCAAACTTACTACTGAAGAAGAAAACCAGTTAATTACTAATTCAGTACTTGTAAAATATACATGTGGGTTAACAGTAAATCTATCTGTAAATTAATCAAGTAACGAATGTTAAAATGCTAAACATCATACAATATGTGTGCTTTTCATAAGCAAATGTTGTATAGGAACAGCTATCAGAAGGTTTCTCATCACAAGACTTCTGGGCATATCATCTCTCTATCTGAGGATTTAACTTACCAGAGAGTGTGTGTGGAGAAGCTCTGAGGAGGCATCAGAGGCCCTGGGTAGCCTCCCCTCCTCTGCTGGGCTGCTGGGACTCGGGGAATGGAAGTCAATGAAACCAGGCCTAATTTAGCCTCACCTCCTCCATGAGCTGCCAGAAATCAGAGTGCGACTCCTTCCCTTTTTAGGGCTCCCTGGACACTGCGGTCTGGAAGTGGCACTACTGCATTCCTGGTTACACTAAGGAGCTAAGGAGAGAGAGAGAGAGAAAGAGACAGAGAGAGACAGTGAGAGCAACAACAGGAGAGGGTGAAAGTGGCTTGTATGGTGACAAAATTTATTCAACAAAAGCTTTTATGTTTTATTTCAGTCTAGACTGGTCTCGACTTTAAACTAAAACGCTCAGCATGGATTTCATATTTTAAGCTTGTGAAACTGTGACCATATTTAAGATGACAGTATGGACACTTTAACAACAATCTTATCTTTTCACTGTTTTCAGCGGGTATGCACACAGCTTTGTCCTGTAAAGTCACAACTGTCCATTTCACACTGTCGCAACAGCTTGACAGCAAATGCGAGTAATTAGGTGTGAAGATAGGCCTAATCATTGAAGCTATAGTTACACTACCCAGTCAGCCAGGCCCTGACACTGTGTCATGTAAGAATCCCAGCCTGTCCTTTAACGAGATGCTGTCAGCCTTGAAGTGTATTTTTTTTTGTCATTATGACCTGGCTGTTTTTCATGTGATGCAAACAGAAAGAGAGTAAGACTCCGTAAACACTTGACAAGATGCAGAGGATTCTAGCATTAAAAACAATGAATTTCTTCCCAGCCTATAGACTTTCTACTCTGGTGTCATCCCTGTTTTCGAATAGTTATCATGTATTTCTCAAGGCAATGATCACATAATCCATAGCATGACATACACAATGGGATTATCTATGGTGGCGTGTTAAAGGCTTGTTTTCACCACCACCCACTCATGGGTAGCAGACAGATACTGCCGTTTTACTGCAAGTGTGTAAAATAATGGCAGCAAAGGCCGATTCAAACTGACATAATCCCATTAGTCTATTCAAGGTCCCTGTCTGACCACCCTGCATAATGAGGACATTAAGGCGATTGAGGAATTATCCATTAGAGAAATTTTTTTAAAGATAATTATTCATGGTTCTCATGTTAAGGCCAGCTATTAATGAACTCGTCCAACCCTCCCAAACATTGTTGATTAAAAATATTACAGATACTTAAGCATATCAGTAATTCTGTTGTTGTGGATTATGTGGTTGAGATGCTGAATGAACTGCTGACATTCTGGACCTTCTCCATCTGCCTTTTTTCTTGACAGTTCTCAACACTTCACAAAATGTAAGGGAACAAAATGCACAAGTAAAATATTTATACAAAAATGTCATGTAAACAGTGAATAACTGAGTCATCACCCTGACATAAAATCAGTCATCGAACTGTGTAGCTGGAGGCTATAGAAGTAGCAATAAATCTTGACATTACAACGTTACAATTGTGTTTACCTTGCTGGTTTATTCAGACTACAGGTAATGCAAGTCATTCCATGGTATAGGATCGAGTAGTTATGTACAGTACGTAAAATCAGGAACTGACAGGATATTCTAAACAAAGCACACTATATTAATTATAGTAAGTGGGCAATTGACAACCAAATACATTCCCGTTAAAAGTTACAGCTGAGGATTTGAATACCATATGGCTCATGCTTGTGTCGTTCATGTTTGAGCAAGAAAATAATTTTACCAGCTAGTGACTGTCAGGGCTTAATATAAGTAGCTATTGAATGGTAATCTGAACTTTACCAGTAAACATGATTCTTCTAGAGATGAGTTGGCAGAAATAAAATCAAAATATACAGAGTGTCACATGATATGTGCAATGAATTATCAGACAGGATCTAGTCTCATGTAACGATGGCAGTATTATATTACTGCATTGCCCAGCGGGAAGTAACTTTTCGTGATAATGTAAATAATGCCAGCCAACACAGTCTGTGTCAAATACATTTTCTATACAGTGATAGACCCTCATTTAGTAACCTAGCAACCGCTGAACTCAACATGGCACCTATTGTAATTCTAAAACTAGCTAAGGGAGCGCCAGGCATAATTATATCCCTCCTCAACCAATCGCATAAGGCTCTGAGCCATAAATAACAGATTGCTCCCCTACAGAGCACCAGTCTGCGCAGAAAAGTCAACAAATACTTTCTCCTGTAGCAGTTTGCTCATTGGTACATTTGTCTTGCTCAGAGAAAGACAACCCGAGGAGGAGAGACAGAGGTCTATAGGATGACAAAACGAAAGAGAGAAGACAGAGGAAAAGAAAAACAAATGTAGCCTATGATTACTGAGTCATAATGAAGGCTGTTGGATGGGACTGCGGCTATGAACTATGTCATTAAATATAGTGCCGAGTGACTGGAAACTACAGGTCTCTATTTGAAACATTGGCATGCTGGATAACAAGGACAAATAACATTAGATTTGAAAAATCTTTCAAATAGCTGCTTCAAAGTTATTACAACATTTCATGAATATTATACAACTAATCTAAATAGCAGAAGTTTTGTTATGAGCAACCGTCTCTACACTTAGAGGCCTTATTATAACTTGTGTAATAAGCTGCTACAGTGCTCTGCAAAACAGTTTAGTCTCTAGGGCTTTATATTTAGATTTTATGACCAATATTGAATTCTGACCCAAGATATTTTCACCAGGGTGATTTAAGACGTCACTTCGATAGGGCAACAAATTATGACTGCAGTTATGGTCAGATCTTGTTACATCGCATGACTGAATGAGGAGGTTTGTATGTTTTTTCCATTCAGGTGATGAGCGATGGAATCAAGAATGTGCCTGCTCATAAAGCATCACTAACACGATACAAACAAACTTAACACTTAAAGGAATTTAGAATGTATCTAACCCTTAAAGCTATGTAATCATTCTCATTGTGGTGACAAGTCACACTGACAAAGTGACAAATGGTTACTCTATGACTGAATGACAAGTTGACTTGATGTCTACTTTTTACACTGCTGCAAGGTTTTTCAACGACATTGACCTTCTAAGGTGTAAACACAACTGAAAGAAGTATCATAACACATCGTTGCCATGTATCACATAATGAAAATCAATACCTTGCTGTCTTCTTTTGCTATTTGTTTTATTTAGTGTTTCTTCACCACAGTGTGATGAATCTAGTGAGTCATCAGTCTATTCCTGTTTGTGAGACAGGCTATAAAGCTTCTTTAGGTGAACATTTTGACAAGGATTAGGTCAATATTCACTTAATATTCACCACCTGTGTCGTTTTTTGCAGCATTGAGTTAAAGCTACTTTGTTGGTTATAATGAATTTCTCAGATTTTATGCCATGAAAACGGGCCCAGTAAAAGCAGGCATTTGACTATAAAATCATGCAATTATAAAATGATTTCATTATGTTACCTCATCGTCATTAGCTTCGATCAGTACATAATCAGTATTTAAAAACGCCAAATCTGTTCAGTCACTGCATGTAAATGTGAAGGACAAATGTATTCTGCAGAGGTGACTTGACAGTGTGTGATGCTACAAGCAGAACAGCCTGACCTTTCTCACTGCTCCCAGGACACTTTCTTCAAGCCTCCCTATTGGGATTCTGGTAGCCTACATTCTATGCTTCAAGGTCGACAGCAGTGGCAAATTAAATTACTTGTCCTGTTTTGTGGTGTTGGCACCAGGTCAACAGCAACTTGGCTAAAATGATGAGTGCGAGATTCTGAAGAGAGCTGCATTTGTCCTGACCCTCTGGTGTCATGTTTGCAAGGCAAGTAGCAGCACTGAAAAGAGCTGAAATCAAAAGCAGTGTATTAAATTCTGCTTCTGTAATCACTTGCAAAAATCAATTACCTCTGCTTTCAAATGCAACACTTTATACCATCGTCCTCTGGGTTTACCCTGATGGAGGATGTCATGTGCTGGCACATGGACTGAAGCTTGGTACATCAGGCCTACTACTTTAAAACTCAGAGCATGACACCTGCTGTTCACATTGAGTATAACACTGCCAATGCAAAAGAAACTTTTTTAAAATTTTTAAATTACACTTGCATCTCACACTCAAAAGTTGTTCTAAGTGTAAGATACATATGTAATTTAAAAAAGAAAATACAACACGTGTATTTCTCATGTAAGGTGTTTTTCTCCGCTGTAGCTACTCTAGCTGAGTTTATCTTCCTGTTGTGCAGGGGGTTGTTATCAGCAGACAGTTGACACACGACACTGTGCACTAGAAGGAAGTCAGAATGAGCAATGTGGCGTCAAACAAACAACCAGATACAAATATGTGATGATGAAAAGCATCACCAAGTTAAATTATAAAAGAAAAAAAATAAACAGTTCAAACTGCAAAACATGTTACTAAAAAATCTTTTGGAGGTAAAACTTTTGTATGACACACAATTGTGTTGTGAACAAAAAAAGTGTTAACCAAGCCAAAACAAGAGATGGTCACCTAGCACGGTTTTTCTGTTTACAAGGGTGACTTTTCGGGAGTTAATTTGTGCCATTTCTTGCCATCTAAATGTGCTCTAGACCATCAGTCATGCTGTGTAGAGGAATGGTGGGCATAAGGTCCATAGCCCTATTAGTGCTACTATAACTACTGTACAAATCCATATGGTGGTAGGAAACACTCAGTTAACTAAAGTAAAAAGACAGTCCACCATTTTGTTAACAAATGAAGGTTAGTAAACCTGATGTATGAATGTGTCCTAAAATGCAGTCACCAAAACCAACAAACACTATCTAAGGGCGCACTCCCACTAGGGCCATTTTGGCTCGAGACAAGCCGGGGCCCACTTCACACCTTTCCAGGCCCCAGCGCGTCTCCACTCACATTACCGGGGGCCAAGGCGCGATTGGTCTTGTACAGACATCATCACGTCATCTGTACGTCATCAGGAAGCGCTTAACAGAAGCTGCGGCCGCATTGAAAACATTCAGCGTCATGGAAAACAAACGAAAACATCCCGAAGACTTTACTGATTTAAAGCAAATTTTGGATAATTTTGTTCGGATACTGTCCTCTGACACACCAGGATTTCTCAAGAATGCATGGCGATGATTTGACATTAATCGTGCTGCCCGTATGCGGAGATTTTTGCGACGCCAGCAGGAGAAGAGAAATCTGTCTCTTGCTATGCAGAGGTAAGATTCATTCTGTTGGCACGGCATATTCCCATTATTATGTTACGAGTTATTTTTCACTGTGTACAGTATGTATTTGACCCGACTATATAAGTGGAACACAAGTTATCAACACAGACCTGCTGAAGCATGTTAATGTTGTTTCTACTTTTACTGTATCATGGCTAATTTATGAAACACATTCAAATCTAAAGAATGATAGAAAATAATGACCTTTTTAAACCAACAGCAAACTTTGAAAGTGTTATGTTATACATCATGGACCACTAACATTTTTTTAATTGTTTTTTTTTCACAGGACCGTCTGCATTGGACAGAGATGTGGTGTGTGGATCATGTGATCATCAACTGGACAGATTGTGACTGACTGTTAAAGGCAACTTTTCACAATCACAACCAAGTGTTTGTGACCTTGAATAGTACTGTAAATAAAAGTTTGTTCTCTGAAAGTGTGGATGTCATCACTATATGACATGTCAATCATAAATGTGTCAGGTGT
>JAQQAE010002377.1:0-22483 GCA_029823295.1 Pseudamia nigra
AGAGGGTGCAATAAAATTTAAAAAAGAAAGGTACAAGGCAAAGATAGTAGTGTACTTTCAAATAAAATTAAATAAAAGGACAAAATATTTAGCAAGTGTTTAAGCTGACAGTGCATACAAAACACACCCAAAAAAACAACACTTTTCTACCTAATGTGAGATAAATTCAAGGTAAAAAAGCTCGTCATGTTTTTTTTTCGTGATTTCGATATTTACTTCACTCTCATTCAAACCCAGAGAAGCAAAATGGGATGAAGTTTAAAGCAATTACACCTTTAAGTAATTACACCGCTGTCACCTTCAAATGCACAAATCACAAAAAGAATCAACACTCATTTCAACGCTTTGCTGGAAAACCTCAGCTGAACACATGTCTCAGTCGATTTGATTCATTACTTTTTCTTGCCTGCTCTCTCTCTCTCATCTACACACACATACTGGAAATGTGCTGATGCCTTTTTACCTTGAGGTTGTGTCTGTATGCAGCGTCCAGTACAGCCGGTACCAAATCCTCAGCGGGCTCACCGTTGTCATCAGCCAAACCAGGAGGATACCAGGATACGACCAGAACCCCTGGAGATGCACAGAAACACTCCAACCTCATCATCCATCTTTGAGCCAAGACTAGTATTTTCTTGAATATGTTTTTGTCCATTACCAAGTGGGAATTCTGGAAACAATTTTTAAAATGCTGTCTGAAGCACTGATGTCATGCTGATTGTAAGAAAATCTATAAATCTTCCAACATGCGCTGGAAGACTTCTACTTTCATTAACACGGGAACCACTAGGATTTGCTATGCACCTAAAAAAAGAAAAAAAAAAGCTGAACAGATCAAATTTACCCACGCATCCGCCAAAACGTTTGTTTTGCACTGATTAATTTAACCGTTTCATGAATGGTGTCCACTACACTGCCCTATAGAGGCGACATGATAGTAGCAAGCTGACATTAAATTTATAGTTATTACGAGATTAAGACAAAAAGCAAAGCAAAATGCAATCAGCCAGTGAGTATTTTGACTTGAAATGAACAAAATAATCAGGAAAAAACAGCAACATAAGAAGGAAAAGATACAAAACAGTAAGGAAAATGAATAAAAGTGAACAAAACCAGAACAAAAATGAACAAAACAATCAAAAAGTGAAGAAAACATGAACAAAATAAGCACAACAATCCACAAGTTGCAAAAAAAAGGTACAAAAAAATAAGAAAATTAACAAAATAACCAAGTAAATGACATAAATTAGGTTAAAAAAAAGAAGAAAAACAAACAGAAATAAACCAAACAGTCAAGAAAATACTTTTAAAAGATGACCAAAAATAATAAAACTTCCAAGACAATTTTTCTGTATTTTACTGTTTGCTGAGTTACTACACTTTTACCTTTGTGGGGCAGTATATTTATCACCCAAATTAAAGCCACAGCAGTGGTTAAATCATAACTTAGTTTTTATCAATTATCAGATAGTAACTAAAGCACAATTATGATTGTATTTCACTAAAACTTATTTGCCATGATGGATGTAATTTCACAATTTTCAACCACTATTTTAACCCTTTCATGCACAAATTATAACCGACTTCAGAAGTGTTTTTATTACTCTTTAGGCATGAAAAAAAATAACCTTCATTTTTCCAATTTAGTGGACACATGATCAATCACAATTTTCTCAAATCATAAAATCAATGCTTGGATATTTTAACAATTATATTACTCCTTAACTGTTGCTTGATGTCCCAATATTTTTTTACCGGCAAGGGCCTCCTAGAATAGAAGGAATGGACAGATATTCCTCCCCTGCAATGCGCATCTGCACTTCTGTCGGCCATCTTGTTTTGGAGAATTTTTTTTGCACTTACAAAAGCTGATGAGCGGGTGGCAGTGTATGGCATGACACACTAGTGTCCACTGTAGTGACTGATGCGCAACTGTGACAATAAGACTCATTCATATAGGAGAAAACAACTTTTGAATAACTGTCCACTGTAGTGACCACTGTCCCTGAAAGGGTTAAAGTTGGACGTATCACAAGGCTGAAAATGTTACAGCCCCACTTTTAAAATAATGAATACATACAAGAGTGAATACTCACGCATCCCTAGTATGTGTAATATAAATTTCAGCTCAGAATAACCCAAAGACCCTTCATTCTACCACATGTCTATACAGTATTCCTGGTTTTCAGCCCTGTATCAATGTGTAAGTAATTTTATAGGCAGGTCAGCTTCTATTATCCACATCCTCTTCCTATCTGTGCCATGGATACCATCATATAACCTCCCTGGCATGTTATCCAAAAATGTAAGAGACTCGCTTTATAGTGCAAAAAGATCCAAACCTTATTTTTGACAGTAAGTTGTTCTCTTCACAATGGAAGGTTACCAGCAGTGTTCTGGTATCTGGTTTTAGCATAAATACCTGGTAAAGCTGGGTAAAGTGAGCCTCTGTGTGATGTGCATTGACCTCTCATTCACACTCTCCTCTGTACTAAGGTAAAATTGCATTTAACATATTATTTTGAAATTCGATCACAGAATGAACTTAGATTAGTGTCAGATGAGGCAGTTAAATAGAGACTTCTGGGACAATGAAAGTTGCTGGTATCACTGAATCCTTCGATCAGTCTGGATAGGAGAATCTGCTGTATACAGGGCTGTGTTTTTGTTCAAAAAAGTGAAAAAACTGAGCTATTGCAAGTTAAAAGGCTTGAATTTCTGTTGTTTGCTCAAAGGTGTCTGAATTCCCATTGGAGTGAATGGGGGAGCAGAGGGGATCACTTGTTGCTACAGGCTCCAAAAGTTTAATTCAGCCTGCTTTTAACATAATAGGAATTGAAAGGACAAACATTGACCTACATTATCATGTATACATTCTGGTTACAAGTCTAATTTATGACAGTTATAAGGAAAAAAAGAGAGATGTTTGTGAAATGTTGACACAGAATTGGCCTGTCCCATTGATTCCCATTATAAACTCATTTGCCATTAATTTTAATGGGAACATTTTCCATTTAAGTTGATAGAATCATATTGGTTTTTAATCTTTAAATTGAAACAACTGGTCCCAATTCAACCAAACATGACAAATATACATGTGAGAATAACAGGAGCTCACATGCCATTTTATAGCTTTGAAAGAACACACATATATACATTATCATACAGAATTACATACAAACAAAATACATCATCATACAGTGCTTTACAAGGGTGTCAATTCAAACTGGTCTAAAATGAGAGTGAAAATGACAAGTAAACTAAGTGAATCATATCTATCTGTTTCTTTTCCATTGTAAACTATTATAAATTAATTGACAACTTTCAGACCACATAAAACATAAACAGAGCAAAAATCAATGCAAATTTTACCTGGGGGCTGTTATAGGTATAAATGCGTATATTTTTGATCTGGATTCATATGCACAATACCTAACAATTGTGAGTATAAAACAGCTCAGTGTAGGAAACATCACAATCTTCAGGTGTTAGAGTAATTCATGACTGAAAACAGCTGAGAATATGTTTGACCCACTGGCAGTTTCAGTATTAATCTACCATAAAGTTTTCAAACAGACGTCTGCACTATTTTACAGACCTATTTAGGATCACTGAACTCGCACAACTGCTTGCACTTTTATTGAACATACTGTAAAATTCCTGCCCTGATACTCCATTAGGGTAATTACTTATTTCACTGGGCAGATGTAGTGTGGTTTGTGGCTGCATGAATTGTTATGGTCTCAATAACCTATGTGCCCATAATGCAAGTCCTGCACGTGATTGATGCAAATGCACTTGTCATTTTCAATCATATTTATTGACTCTTGTTTCAGTAGCAAGCTCTCTGTGCAGCTCAAGAGTGTGACAGCTCATAAATTCTAGCCGAGAAATGCTTGTTCATGCTCCGATGCTGGCTGAGAAATGGCTTCATAAGGCACAGCTGTGTCTAGCACCAGAGGGGATCTGACACGTTGGATACGGACACAGAGCTAATTCATTAAACTCATGTCTACTCTCTCTCAAACTATGGGGACTATTAGATTACACCATCCACTATGTCTTTGCGTGTTAATAAAATGGCCATTGGAAAACCTGTCATTCCACGGAGCATGACTATTAAGACTTTGGCGAGCTTGGTGCTTTTGAGGTGCCTCATTAAATAGATAGTTTTAACTATGCATTTGGAAGCCTGCCCTCCCGCACTCCATCTGTCAGTACAGTGTGGTTTCTAGAGGGATTGATGGTCTGCTCATCATTCCAGATGGTGTAAAATAACCTTCTGAGCCGCCTTACAGAAACATCAGGGCCTATCGTATGTAGGGAGCCAATGACTAGACACACAGGTCTGTTATCTGACACCAAGCTCTGGGCTTCTACTAGCTCACACAGAGGCCTTGCAGGTTTTGAGACAAAAAAGAAAACTAACACACCTGTCAGTGTTACATGACAGTTTGACCATTGAGTTCTCTCAACAGAAGAAAGTGTAGAGTTTCTGCAGCTTTCAACAAGTTAAAAAAAACTTTATAAGGCTGTTCTGGATGCACAGTGGGTTTCACATTCTGTTGTGCTTTGGCTGGACTATGGTGATGTCCCTGATGTGACTAAAGAATACTGAGTGACAGCTCCTGTTGCTGTTTTATGGTGCCTTTATGTTTTCTGACTTCCCATGTAATCCTCCATGTCCCTAATTTCTGAATTTTCTTTGGCTTCTCTCCATCATTTTCAGCAGACTTAATCAATGATTCTAATCATTTTTAAAACCTGCGAGCATTTTAAGACATCTCACAGCCTAACATCAGATTATTGGGATTTAAACTTTTAGGATAAATTAAATCAGTCAGACATGACTATCTGATATTTTTACTTATAGTGATTCCAGATAGCCTGTTGAAAAAAGCTTATTAAGCAATTTGTGTTCTTTGTGAGTCAAAGTGTCCATACATGTGAATTGTCTTTTATCCTGCGTTGTTACAAAATACTTTTGTAGTTTTTCAGTGTAGCCTCCAAAGGCGGAGCTCAATTAGTCTATCAGTTTGCCTTGTCAATATCCATAAAGTAGTCTTTTCATTGCCTATAAGTTTACAGCATTCCCTGTATCTGCAGTTCTCTAAGTCGTGCAGTGTTTGTGCAGGAACTGTCCAGTAAATGTGGTGCTGAAAATGTTTTGTGCACCTCAAGCAAAAAAAGGGAAGCTTTGCCCTTTGAAGCCAGATTTCTGTGCAACTGCTGAGCTCTACAAACACCACTCAGCTTTTTTTTTCTCTGTGTGTGTGTGTGTCTAATAGAACAGAGGTGTCCGCTGCCTCACTGAACTGTACCTGCTGCGGATGCTCCGATCTGCTCCATGTGGGACTCCAGCACGTCCGGGTCTCTGGAGCTGTACGGATTCAGCTCGGGGTAGAAACTGGAGCCGATGTCTTCAGGAGGCATGTGTCTCCCTCTCGGGTAGCTGGCAGCGATCTTTGGGTCCCAGTGCGGAACCAGGATGTGGTCCCAGTGGATGTATTTCCCGTCCATATGCGGGTTCCCGTACCAGATGTAGTAAAAAATATGAACGTCATAAAATATTGTTCCCTCGGGGCTGGAGTTGGACAGAGCTGCTTTGGTGTTGGTGCCGGCTGGTCGGGCTTGACCCGGGGACGCAGTGGCATCACGGGACACGGAGCGCTGGTCCATCTTCCCTCCGATCATGGGTAAGATCTCCAAACCCGGAGCCAGATCCGAGAAGCCGTCAGTGGGCTTCAGTGTCCTCAGTCCCATCATGGTACCGAAAACAAACAACGTGAACAGGAACAAAGCGACGCACGCTTTCCTTCGGAGCCGTGCCATGTTTGTGTCCGGTTTCTGAGTTCACCTCACTGCCTATGAGCGTCTCTTTTAAGTGTGGTGCATCACCTAATACATAGTTTTCAGAACTCACAGCAGCTGCTACATGGTTGCAGTCCCTGCTGACTACCTGGCCCAGTTGGTTGTGGGACTTGCAACTTTCTCCTGCAGCCTGGTGTTTCGCATTCTGCTGAACTGGAGCCTGTTCGGAAGCAAAAGAGACTCCTTCCCAAAGAGCTCGGCTTCTGAATAATGGAGTGGGACAGTTCAAATGTTCCGCCTTCGACTCCTGAACTATATTTTTCCTTATGCTCATTCAGTTCTGGACAGACTTTTTACGCACTGTTCTCCAAGTGTCACCGCTCCGTCATTCTTTCATTCAGCAGCCCCGTGATGCCACAGACGCTCCGGTGATGTCCGTGGGATGTTGTAGCCTCCGTGGTTGGTTTGTCCGGTATTTGATATCAAAGGAGGCGGGACTCTCTCTGTGGGCTATTGGGTGTATTTTGTGAAGCTGCAGAGCCTTCGTACGGTAAAACCCTTCTTAAGTTGTCGTTATAAATAACAGACATTGACTCATGGGGATGTGTTTAATGGAGGGACATTATCATTGTGATTGCTGATAATTTAAAGTTCCTTCTCTTTGATTTGTGTTGCACGGTAAGTTTAGAGTTATACTGATATCTAGTGGTCATTTTAGAAAAGACAAGCCAACTTTACATGATGCCTTCAGGTACTACCGGAAAAGTCTGACATCCCAGAAAAAGCAATGAAATATACAAAACATTAAAAACAAAACAAACAAAAAAACCATACAGTTCACGACCCATTCAGAATATAATTATTGAGTCCTGACCCACCAGTTGAGAACCACTGCTTTAGATCATCAGTTGGGTGGGTACACAATCAATCACTCTATTAGCGCTACTACAATTACTGTACAAATCCATATTCTGACAAAAAACTTTTGATTTAGTTATTTTTGAGAACAAGTTCTCATTTGCAGTGACGACCTAGAGGCACATACAGTATAGAGACAGACCATCATTGATGCTCACATTCATACTAAGGGGCAATTAGAGTGACCAGTTCACCTAGTGCATGTTGTTGAAAATGCAAACTCCACACAGATCGAACCCAGGGATCGAACCCTTCTTGCTGAGAGGTAGGACTGTTACACACTACACCACCGTGCTGACGGTGAAGTTTCTATGATGTCCTTTATTTCAGGGGCTGGTAATACTAATAAACTTATCCTCTGCAACAGAGGTAGCTCTTGGTCTTTCTTCCAAGGATGGTCCCAGTGTCAGCGACATTGGGTTTGTCTGCACTCAGGGACGCATTCAAAGACACTGAACTGTCTTTTCTCTTAACTGTTTCTTGCCATGATATGGATTCGTAGTAGCACCAACAAGGCTGTTGACTCTGTGCCCACGCTTCCTCTGCACAAGACAACTAGTGTTCTAAAGTACATTAAAAAGCAAGAAATGGCACAAATTAACTCACTGTGAACTGAAAACCATTCCAGATGACTATCTCCAAAATTGTCATGAAAGAATGCTATGGGTGTGCACGACTGACACTAAAGTTAAATGTGGCTGCTTTGGAAATCTAAAATATAAAACATAAACCGGTCATTTTAACACTTCTTTATTCACTGCATGAATCCACATGTGTTCTTTACAGTTTGGAAGTCTTCAGTATTAATGCATAATGTTGAACATAGGAAACATAGCAGTAAACGGTTCTATGCCAACACGCATTGGTATAGAACAGTAAGTGTGCGCATACATGCACCAAGTTAGAGTGGGTTTTCAAAATATAAATCAAACATCCCTTTTATGAATGATGAGTTGGACAAATGGGGCTTTTCTATAAATAGCCGTCAACCTTTTCCTTATGTTTCTAATCCACAGTATCATATCGCCGGACTTGTTGCCGTGTTCTCAGCCCGTGGCTCTGTTTCCACTCCATTACGCATGGCTCATCTTGGCTTGTATCCAGCAGACACACTCCTTGGCTTCCGGCCAAGAAGACGAGCGCCTGAGACCGGGGGGGGGGTAAATGAAGAACAACAGCGTAAAATAGCGCATTATACGTCAGTCTGTCAAGACTTTGTTAATCGTTAATAGATAGTTGACAATAAGTTGAGGAACAAGAACTTTTTCCCAACTATTCCCTTCAAATAGTGGTCACAAAAAGTCAAACTGTCAACAAATGATTTATTTTAGGCTGTAAGACTGAGTTGAAAAAAGCGTTATCAATGAAAAGAAATAGGTGGTGATTTGGATGCGTTTTCTAGATGCATCTTGATAAGTTTATCATAAGCCACCATTAAAACGCTTAAATTCGTGACTTGCGCTCGGGTTTTCCAAATATGTTTAAAGAGTCAGAGTTTACAAGAATGTCTTTAACTTAACTCTTTCATGCAAAATGTACACTACAGTGTCGAACAAAGGCAAGGTGACCGCAACAACGCGACTTTAGAGTTACAGTAATTACAAAAATTAAGGCAAAAAGCAATGAGTCAGTGAGTATTTTGACGTAAAATGAAGAAAATAATCAGAAAAAGAACAATGGAAGAAGAAAATAGTAAAGAAAGTGAATAAGAGTGAGCAAAATAAGAATAAAAATGAAAAAACGATCATCATAATTAACCAAATTAAATGCAAAAAAGTAAATGAACAAAATGAAAAGGAAAAATAAATGACAACAATCAAGAAGTTGCTGAGAAAGTAAGTGCAAAGAAGCAAAATGAACAAAACAATCAAATAAATGAACCAAACTAGATGCAAAAAGACGAAAAAGTAACAGTCAAGAAAATGTTTTTTTTATGAACAAAACAACAGAAACAAAAACTGAAGAAAATGATCAAGAAAATGAATCAAATCAGATGCAAAAGAAGAAAAAAATGAACAAAACAAGAAAAAATAATTAATTAAATGTGCAAAACAATTACGAAGTTGCTGAGAAAAGAACAAAAAAGACGAAAAATGAACAAAATAATCAAATGAACTAAATTAGATGCAAAGGAAAAAAATTAACAATAATACAGTCAGGAAAGTGCTGAAGGGTGAAAACATCATATCCCCAGTTTTTTTTTAGTAATTCATGCATGAAAGTTTTAAAACACATTTGAAGATGGCAAGAAAGTGAAAATGTGATTCATTTCCAAATGTTTCATGTCATTTCATTTGTTTTCACCATTTTGCTCATTTTCTCCTTTTTTACTCCTTTTTATTCATATTCATGATTAGTTTATTCCTCATTGTTTCTTTCCTTCTTCTTTCCTTGATTATTTCATCACTGTATATTCCTTAATGATACTTTTTTGTCATTTTCCTTGATTATTTTGCTCATTTGTGCTTATTTTTCATTACCTATCTCCACTATTTTCTTGATTCTTGCTTATTTCCACAATTTTTCTGTCATTTTTGTTCATTTGCAGATTATTTGCCCATTCCTGTTTGTTCCCTTGATTACTTGGTTGCTTTTCTTCATTTTTTTTCTTCATTTTTTAATCATTTTGGTTATTTTTCAATTTCTTTTCATTTACTTGATTTTTAAAAACATAATTTTTGTTCATTTTCATAATTAGTTTGTTCCTCATTGTTTCTTTTCTTGATTATTTTATCATGTTCTATCCAGAACTTTGTTGGTTTACACAAATAATGACAGCTTTGATCATTGCTCGGTTTAGTTTTTGTTATTTTTCTTGATTATTTTAGTCATTCTTGCTCATTTTTAGTTCTTATTTCAACTATTTTCTTCATTCTTGTTTATTTCCTCGATCAATTTTTCATTTGTGTTCATTTACAAAATTTTGCTTATTCCTATTTGTTCCCCTGGCTACTCTTTTCAGTTTGTTGAATGTGTTCCAGCTGTTCACAAGGTTAACCCAAAATGAACAACATAATCAAGGAAATAAACCAGATTAATTAAAATAATCTGAGGTAAATGATGAAAATCATTGAATTAATCAAGAAAATAAACAGTTTTTATATTGTTATGCATGTTGTCTTTTCCACTTAAAAAGTAAAATACATAAAAATGTTATGAAACATGTACTAATTATTCATTTCTGGATTTTTTTACTGCAGTAAAAAAGATTGATAAAGTTAAAGTCAAAGAGATTATGTAACCATGAAATGAACAAAACATTGAAAAAAATGGAAAAATGGAAAAATATGATAAAAATTAAAAAAGGAATTGACAAAACACAAATGCAGAAAATAACTATAAAATGAACAAAAATGAAGAAAATATTTTTATAATAAGTAGAAAAACATAAAAAAGATTAAACGTATCAAAATGTGTAGAAACTACTGGAGAAAGTAAAATGTAAAAATGAAGAATATTTTAAAAAATGGACAAAAATGAAAAAGAAAAAAGGAAAAAACTAAAAAAAATATGGGGAAAATGAAGAAAATGCAGAGAATAATCATGATGAATTAAAAAAAATTAAATTTCATTTTCATGTTGCTTTTTTGCTCCTTTTATTGCTCATTAGTTGCTGAGTTTGTTCAATGGTTTATTTTCTTGATTGACTTGTTCCTAAAAAAACAAAATAAAATGAAGTGTTAATAATAATGATAATAATAATAATAATAATATATTAATAATAGCCTACATTTTTTGTTTTGGTTGGAATATGTGTGAGATGCAGTGTTTCTGTGGTGTGTTTTCCTGTCATTCATCATCCACAAGGACCGGAGTCAACACGTGAACATGCTGTGATCAATCACTATCGATCCGCTGATCGGTTCGAGCGGCTTGGCTTGTTTTCACGGAGGTGTTTTCTGCGGCTTGGCTGACGCAGTTTGACTCTTTTGTTCAGTTCAACCGCTGTGGACGCAACACTCTTCTGCTGCTGGGGGTCGGGCTGGAGGTGGTGGGTGAAGAGGGGTGGAGGGTCTTTCGCGCTTTCATCGATCATCTCAAACGCATCTGGATCGAAATCATTTAAGTGAAAGTCGAATTTTGAAGAAAACGACGGAGAAACAGGGTCCCGTTCAAACAGTCAAAGTCGCGCATCCTCATTTCTTCCGCTTTTCCCAAACTGTGGGTCATGTGGCCTTTTCATCAGTGTGTTATTGCCTATTCTGTATTTTAGATCGTATTATTGCTCTTTTGTCATTTTTGTTCATCTTCTTGATTACTCACTTCTTTATTTGCTTCATGTTTTCATTGATTATCTTCATTTCTTCCACATTTTTGTTCATTTGCGGTTATTTTGTACCTTTTTATTAACTATGCCCATTTCTTTTTTTAAAGGTTTTGCACATTTTCTTAGTCATTTTCTTCATTTTTTGGTTTCTTATATACATTTCTGTTGATTTTGTAGCTTTTTTTCATTTTTGTTCACCTCTCAACTGCTTTTTAAAATTTTCTTCATTGTTTTTGTAACATTTCATTTCATGTTTATTTACATTACGTTTACTTTTTATTTATTGTTAATTTTTTGTTCATTTAGTTTATTATTGTCTCCATTTTTATTTTCTTCATATCTATATCTTTTGGATTATGGTCACCATATTTCTACTTTTTACATTTATTTTAATTAATTTTATTTTCATTAATTTCACTTTTATTTTTATTTACATTTTTTCTTTATTTCTTTCTCATTTTTGTTCATTTGATGGTTATTTTCTACATTTTATTAACTTTGTCAATTTCTCTTTCCCTTTTGTTTATTTACTTGAATATTTTCTTAATTTTCTTTCTATTAGCTGTTTCATTTTGTTAATTTCTCTTTGTTTTCGTTCATCTTCAGCTCTATCTCATTTTTTATTTTCATAATTTTCTTCATATTTTACATTTTGAATTAATCTCTTCTTTCATTTTGATCATTTTATTTTACATTTTTGTTTATTGTTCATTTTAATTACTCTGTTGTTCACCTTGATTATTTTTTCATATTCTTCCACTTTTGAAAATTATTTTCTTTGTTTTTCATCTTTGTTCATTTTCTTTATTATCTTTGTTCATTCTCTTCATTCAAAGAGACTTTACTCTGTTCATTTTGTGATTTTTTTGCCTTCATTTGTCTCTATTTTAATAGATTATTATCTCCATTATTTGTTCATTTTAGGTTATTTTCCCTACTTTTGTTCATTTTCTTGATGATTTGTTTTATTTTGTTCACTTTTTTGTTTTTTTCATTTTGTTCATCATTCATAGCACCTCTTCACATAAAATCCTTAATTTCTCAATGTTTCTTTGATTATACTTTTTATTTTTGTTCATTCCCATTCATTTAGCTGATTACTCATTCTTTTTTGATTTCCCTTGTTACTTTCTTAGTTTCTTGTACATTTGTGCTTATTTTGGTAGATATAAAGACCCTACAAATCACATTGAATTGGGTTTTTTCCAAGCTTGCAATTCAATGTACTCCTCATTTCACTCTCTTTTTATTTTATATACTGTTATTAAACTGAGTATATGTTAAATTAATTCATTCTGGCAGCTCATGACAATGCTAAGCATGATCTAAGGAGATACTACTTTTTTCTTTTGAGTTTTGAGCTATAAGCCTTTCATATATGATGCAAAATGGATTGGTGAATGTTTTTATTGGATCATCCTTCTGTTGTCTACCTTTTTCTTTCACATTTTTTTTTTTGCTTTTTTGCTCATTTTATTAATTACCGTCCTCATTTTGTTAACTTCCCATTCACTCTGTTGATTATTGTGTCCATTTACTTGACCATACTTCATTTTGGCTAATTTTCTTGATTGGAGTTTAATGAGACCACTGTTGCATTTTACAGTGTCTTTTTCATGCTGGCAATTAAATCTCCAATATATTTGACTCTTATTTGTTTTTTGTATTGATCGTTAAGTTTTCAGGATTTTGACATAGTCGTAAAATAAATATTTGACTGCATTTTAAGTCAAAGAAATGTTCAAATTAGGCCTGAAATGTGCCACTTCAATTTTCAGTACTGTGCACAATTAGAAACTACTATAAACTCACAATAAACTATGCCTATTTTCAGAGGAATTTTCCGAGAATGTGCTGGTCTTTTTCTGTGGTGATTGGACAGATTTGGGCCTTTCCAATCACACAATATGCGATGGCCTGCATCCATGGGGACTATAAATGTGAATCACGTGGACATGACCGAGATAGTGGGGGGTTTGTTATGAGAACTGGTCATTTGTATTGACCATCAGAGAAGTGATCGGTGCAAGAAAAGACGCGGCATCAGTACAGAGTCCGAGCAAACATGGCAGAAGGTAATGTTTGGAGCGTCATTTGGAGACTTGTCTGTTCTGTGAAGGGCTCGGGTTTCCTTGCATTGTCTTTAGGGTTTTTTTTTAAGTGGGGGTGTTTCTTGGGCAAAGTCGAAGTGACCCCCATCACCATTAACATACCCCCACCCCTTATTGTTTAGGGGGAATAGGTTGCCAGCCCCCTTTTGTTTACGTCCCCTCTCCCGCTTTCCCTTTCGCTGCGCTGCTGCTGCTTTTCTCTGCATTTTGCATGAAAGTGGCAGTCTGTGAGGATTACCCAGTTTGAGCTGAGGGCGGAAAAAAAGAGGATACTGTTGCTTGGGTGCTCATTTTGACTCAAGGCAGAAGTGAAGACATGGGCTCTGTTTCGAACCAGGAATTCCCAGGTTGAGTATAAGAAAATGAGACGTTTTTCGTTTTCAAACAGCAAAAATGAAGAAAACATCATTTTACACGCTAATTAAGCTGGTTTGTTGAGCTGTCTTGTCCAATTGCAGTGGAACATTTCGGGCTATTGTCCACACACGTGATGATTAGGTCTCCGTGTCTTTATCAATGCGTAAAACGCTCTACTGATATTTACGCAGCAGCTTTACGCGGCGTTTTTTATTAAGCATTAAGCCATTAACTGCTAATTCCGGTTAAACGATACTTCAAACTGTAATGGTTTAAATCGAATTTAAGTCTAGATCAGCTCTATGTGTTGATTTCATTGATTTTTATCTGATTTATGATGTGCCGCAGGCGGAAAACTTTAGGAAGCGCACATTTTGGCACCTCCTCAATCCAAAAAGCAGCGTGCTATTGCAACAGTTTAACTCTTTCCCAAGAGTTTAATTGTTTGGTTTTATTCTAGGAGTGTGTAAAACCGAAGAGGATGAAGGACCGAGTACCGAAGAGGACTCGCACTCTTTCCACGGGGTCGGCGTGTGCAAGTGGTTCAATGTCCGCATGGGCTTCGGGTTCCTGTCCATGACCAACCGGGAGGGAGTGCCACTGGACGAACCGGTTGATGTGTTCGTCCATCAGGTAAGACATTGTCTGCTCGAAACTGTAGCCGCCAACACGCACAAAAGGCACATACCATGCTGGGTTTGTGTTTTAAGTCGATAACCCGTGCGTAAATTCGCCCAAACGTGGTCTTAACGCATTGAACAAACTAAATTTCTAAACAATTACACATCGTTTCTAGTGCATCCTGATTAGGCTCACGAGCTATTCCCAAGTCTCCCACCAATGACTGATCAATGAAGGATACCCTGATAAAATAATGACCTGAAGAAACATCAATTTAGAACAACACAATTGGAGCTATTTATGTAGGATTTGGAAGCTAAATAGATGATGGTAAGTGCTGGTGAGTCTCGTGCCGGTGGGTGTTTCTCTCAAGGGAGCACGTGTTGCACAGAGCTACGGGTCTCCCTCGTGGTTTAAACACACTGTATAAAACTGTTTTGTCCTCGGCGTGTCTTTGCACGGTGTGTAAGGGAGCAGAGGATGCACCAGAGTGATATAAGGTGTATGTGAATGTGTGCTTTAGGTGAAAAACGCGCAACTGGTCAAACGTAAAGAGAAAATGGCATCCGCTCCCACCCAACAAGAGTAATTTCATACTTTTTTTAAATGGTAAAATGGAGTGAAGTTTATCACCACTAGTTTTAACTGGTTCATCATGATTTTCTATCAGTCTGTTCATAGGTGTAGATTTCAGGTGGTGGGGGGTATCCTACCTCACAATATTAGTAACTATTTGCCACTTCATGATGAACTTGATGAGTTTTGGGTTTATTTTTCCTCATTGTGGCATTATATTCTCTTTTTTTTAAATTAATTTTCTCAATTATCCTGTTCTAGTTTTTATTTTGTTGCATATTTTGCCTTTTTCATGATTATTTTGTTCATGTTTTGGATGATTTTTCTTAATCTTGTTGATTGTCTTGAACAATTTGTTCATTTTTCATATTAATTGTTGGAATATTTTGGTCATTTTTAGAATTAATTCACTTAATTTGGGGTTTATTGTAATTTTTATTTTGTATTTTTTTGCTTAACATAAAGCAATATACCCTTATGTGTGGTAGGAAAGTTACTATACACTGCAAGTATGTATCTTGTAGTGTGAATATGGGGTGGGGCGACTACGAGGGCTGACGTTTTCATGCTGTGTGCATCTTGAATATGCATTTGATTTATAATAGGAGCATACCTGCCCGGGGCCTGCAGATAAAAACTAATTTGATGATAAATTTGTTTTGTGGTACAAGCTTAATAAAAATAACATTAATGACCATTATGTTTCTTTGAAGTAGAGTGGTTGCCATATTTTTCCATATGTTCTCTCATCTCCTGGAGGAAAATGGCCCATGTAGATTATCACTTCAGATTTAGGTTAATTTAATGAAGAGTTGTTTTAAGAATTATTTTGCTGGGAGTCAGTCTGTTGGGATTCTTCCGCTCTGCAAACTACAGAGAGTGAATATAACTCTGATAGCTAGAGTATTAGTGTACTGTTGTTTCTAAACAGTTTTCTCCTATAGTTGACACTTTGTGACTAAATCAAAACTGTTACTAATAACATCCTTCTTTCACCTTCTGTATGCAAGTGGTGAAATGAGAGGCATGAGTGTTGGGGGTGCATTGACTTCGTGGCTTGCACCCCCAAGCTGTCTGATAAGATAAAGACTTAGCATGTGAATGAGAGGAGTCCCCACTAGCTTTACCTCAAGGTTCCTGTCATAAAGTGATTAAAGGCTTTTTGCTGTCTGCCCTCAACCCCCCGACTGTGTGTGGTAGGTAAGAAGCTAAGCTAAGAAGAGGGTTGATTATGTTTGAATTTCCTGTGCACTGTGTTCCCCAGCTCAGCCCCCAGCTGTGAAGACATTTGTCTACCACAATGTTTCCTTTTACATTTAAATGTTTTTGGGTTTATTATGTGCTAAGTGGTTATAATGTCTGTCATTCAAATTTTGCGCTTTTATTCACATTCTGGCTGTCGTTATTGCTTACTCATTTCTGTAAAGTGGTGCTTATGGTAATGCATTTAGGTACATTTCATTGTTCTGTGCATAGTTGTAACTGAAATTAGACTTTACACAGGATGTTGGGACTTGATTGCTCATATTGCAAATAAGAATTGTTCAACTGGGGATTGAAACTTACTCCACCACTTAATGGGATTCAAAAGAAATCTGAAACAACTTAGTAGAGCCAGGTGCCTTGATATGCTGTTAAAAATATTAAATCCATTACCCAAACCAAAATTACTTTTCAAAGCCAATATCTCTATCACAAAATGTTAAGAGTAAACATGACCTGATCAAGACTCTACATTCACAAACTTGAAAGCTCACTGCTTTACCCTGTTTATAACCTAATTCTGTGACTGCTTGAAATAAAGACATGGGATTCTTCCCTCCGAGTCACTTCAAAAGTTAAACACGTGCAGTTGTCAGTGATGGATGTACAGAGGTGATGGCAACCTAAAAGGGCTCAAACCTGAAATTAGTGGCCGCGTGTCAAGAAAAATTAACTCCCAGGATCCACTGGCCTTTGTGCAGGTGGACAAAAGACCCATGCATCCGAATGAAGCACCCCTCGGCCGTGACCAAGCCCCTCTTTGTCTCAGCAGCAGGCCTGTTATTGTCCTTCACAGCTCTGATGTCTTTCTCTCACTCACTTGGCTCCAGACACATTCTGCTCAAGGTTCAGTGGGACTTAGTAATACCTCAGCATGATGTCTTGAAGACCCACCTTGGTCTTCCTACCTGTGTGGAATGAACCTTGCTTTAAAATAATGTGGGCAACGTGGGCTTCTGAGGGTCCATTATGGGGGTGTGAAGGGCACACATGAGAGAGGAAGTAGGTTAATGGTCACCAGTGCAGAATCCTGATGGGGTTGGGGCTCGTTGGACATGTTACCACTCAAATGTCATGGCTCACCAATTATGTATCCTCAGTGGTTGGAAGTTTGCAGCAGATGTTTGTTTGAGTGAATAGTGCAGGATCAGAGGAGGAGGTGCTGCTTTTTTTCAGAGGACTGGATTAATGGTCTGTTTGTAATTTGAGATCTAACCCTGACATATTTAAGATTAGACTTAAGAATTCTTCTGATAGATTTGATGAGTATGTGCGGTATGGATAATTCAGATCGGACTTGGTTTGATAAGCACATTAATACAGTTTTTGATGAAAAAGCAGATGGAGTTGCTGTCTATCAAAGCAATAAGTCATGTGACGTATTGAAAGAAAAGCCTCCACAATACATATCTGTGACGCGTGGGACCATCACACACCTCAGAACAATTTCAGTACACCTTGGCATTGAAGCTATAAGTCCCAGAACTCTACTGACAAGATGAACATCATTCTTCAAGAAGATATGCCCTCATTTGGTGCTTTGGTGATAGTTTTGTCACATATGCAGCTGTTTAGCTTGATTGAGAAGCAGTGACTGAGATCCATCGCAGATTTTTATGTTCGTCAGCCTATTCAATGAGCCTTCATGCTCTACTGATGGACCATTGTCATCTTACAAGAGACCACTCCCCATCAGGTTTTTCCTTTCATTTGTACACAATTTATCTTTCTTCCTGTGTCAACAGTCTGCAAAAGTTGTGACAATTTAATCTCTCAACCCCACCAAGGGACTTTTACAGAGGGATTTCCCAATGTTTTGTTAACCAGTCTCTGAGCTTTATCCTTAAGACTACACCACACCTTTCTTTATCTATTTCTCTCTTTCTTTTCCTCTCGGAAATGTTTCCAACAAAACACAAGTAATGAGAGGGTGAGACATCCAAAAGGTCACTTCAGGTGAGCACAGTCCATTGCTGTGCAGGCAAACAAGGGTTTCTCCTACTTATTCCTAGAACTGTTGATTAACTAGATTAGCAGACTCCTATAAGCTTGCTCTTCACCAAACTGTTACAAAACGATACTGCAATTTTTTTTCAAAACATGTCAAGTGTACAATGTCAAGGGAAGATACCAATCATTTTGAGCAAACAGTGCTTTCATCAACTTTATCTTGCATGTCTTTCTGCCAAACAACTATCCAAAGAATGTCACCCTGACCCCCAACCTCCCAGGGAAGCCATGCTGTCTTCTCACCCTGCCCCCAACCCTAATACTACCCCTTGGATCCTGTAGTTTAGGGTTGGTGGTGGTGGTCAGTGTGTTAGTGGAGCTTTGTGATGTGGGTGGGAAGAGAACTGGGGGTGGGGGCAGCCATGTGGAATGCTGTTGCTCTGGAGGGGGGATGGGTTGAAGGTTATCCTCATCAGGTTTACTACTCAAACATGCAAAAAAGACAAAAGCTGCATTAATCAGCAGTGTGGTGTAGGTAGAGAAAAACTGCTGGTTAGAGTGGGAACACAAAGCTTTGTAGTACCTGCTTCTTTATCAGGTGAGCATAAGGATCACCTTACCAGGTACCTGATAAGTGTAATCAGGCTGTGATAATTAAGAATGAATGGGGGTGTTTGCAAGGGTCATCATCTCCAAATGTGATGATTTGGCCACTTATTTCCTGTAAGGTTGTAATGGAAAAAACTCAAAAGCTTTAATTCACCTTTTCCTAATATGATTAAAAACTATCTGGAAGCACCCAAGCCTCCAGACATTAACTGTGATACTCTTTGTCTCTTCAGAGCAAGTTGCACATGGAAGGCTTTCGTAGCCTGAAAGAAGGCGAGGCAGTCGAGTTTACCTTCAAAAAGTCATCAAAGGGTCTGGAGTCTCAGCGAGTTACGGGACCCGGTGGCATCCACTGTGTGGGCAGTGAGAGGAGACCGAAAGGCAAGAAAGTCCAGAAACGACGCTCCAAGGGAGACAGGTAAGCGAGAGTAACATGGGAGAGGGCAGGGAAAACGGCAAAGTTATTTAAAAGGAGTGATAACTTGGTTGTAGGTACTTGGAAATGTATCAGTAAATTGTGAAAATGATGCATGACTTCAGTGCCATTGTTAGGCGCACATCATTATTTTGGTCACATAACTCACGAGGGCAGTTTGCAGAAAATCAAGTTGATGAACTCTGAGCTAATCAATATCTGGAAGGCTGCTGAAGAGTTAAAAATACATTTTGGAAATCTATTCAAATCCAAATGCTTTCATATGTGTTCAGCATGACTCGGGTATACAGTGGTTGTTTTAGCTTGTCCTCATTTTCCTTCCTCTTCCTCAACCCCCACCCCTGTCCTCAGCAAAGGTCACACCAGCAGGCTTGATGTGTGACCTGGATCAATAACTGTTTAAATCTGCTGGCCCCAAATGAATTCACACCCACTGAATCTTTCTGCTCATACCTACTCTTCGGTTGCAATTTGTAGCACCAAAAGTCAACTGAAAAGTAACCCATCATCTAAATTCACACAACAAAAACATACTTTCTGATATAAGTGCTAGATTTGTTTCAGCACTTCCTTTCTCTTCAGGAAAAACGAAAGATACAGTAGATGCAAGAGCTCATCAATTTACCAAACTATCACAATATATAGAAGCTGAAAAGCCAAATCTTAATAGCTGGCAATCCTGTCATCAAAATCCACCCAGTAGTTTTTGCATATGTCCAGCAGACAGAGACAAACCAACATGAATGCATGACCTCCTTGGTTGGTAAAAATAAATAACAGTTTGGGTGAACAGCCTTGGGGGAGGTATGTGCTCTCTGAGTGCCCTCTAGATTATCAATTATTTTAATGCCATTTCAATGCTAAAATTGTCCCTGGCTGATCTTTTTTGGTATTTGTTGCATACCTAGAATTGAGCAAACTGCTGATGGGACAAAAGTTGAAATATGTTGTGTCCACAGTGAAATGCAAGTCAAAGAGCTGCATTAGTTTATAATTTGTATTATTCCACCTGTTGATACTTTGTTACAATGTGCCATGAAAAAAGAATTCAATTAATTTCAATTTAGTAGTATTTTTATAAGGCCAATCATAATCTAAGATTATCTCTAGGTGCTTCACAATTCAAGACCAAAGCCTCATCGACTAGTCTATGAGGAGAGCAAACCCAACAGAATCTCCAAGAGCAAGCCCAGGGAGAAGAAGAACTTTTAAACAAGGAGAAAAACCTCCAGCAGAACCAGAGCTCTGGGTAGCCGGGTAGCTGCCTCAAACGGTTGGGATTAGTGGACAGAGGAGAGACAAAAGAAAAGAGTAGAAATAGGACAACAGACTATGGGAAACACAAACACTGGACCAGCCTGCAGCAAATAGAAAACAAAAGAAGCATTGTCTTATGATGGTGCTACCTCTGGCTACAAACCATGTTCTGCAGACCTGAAGGAAGATGCTTGTTTGGAACAGAGTCATTCAAAATGACCTTTTCATATCTTTGCAAAGGAAATGCCCAATGTTGGGGGAGGGGGATGCAAAAATGACTATTCCCACTAAAAATCACATCTCACAGTGCAACCAGTGCTGTTGCTTCTTCAGTCCCAGTAGCAGCCATAGTTGTCACTTTAATGCCGTAAGAAATGTTGCCATATCCTTTGAATTGAACATGTACATAATACTTTCAAAACACTTCTTAGAAGAGCCAAGGTTTCCCTGAAAGACAACTGTGGAAGCAGAGTATTGGGGATCTTTTAAGGGGCCATTCTTTGAATATTGATATGCAGCGCAGGGTTAGAGGTGTATCAACTTCACCCTCTGTGTCAGTTGTGATTAGAGCCAGAGAGTAGTCAGTGTGAGAACAGAGATCATGACTGCTGCAAGGAGCCCTGGGAGGCCCAGTGTGGTTCAATAACTCTCCCTAGACCACACTGATCCATGGATAAGGTATTGTTCACCTCTAGCATATTTCATTGTGCAACATCGGTTAATGTTTCGTAGCCTTAGTTATGCTCGATTGACTGTTCTTATCCCTGATAATTGGAAGTGTTAGAGGTAAATAATCTGTGTGTTCTGCTTGCTGGTTCTGAGTGCAGTGGTACTTGAGGTTTTCAGTTGATTTTTCATAGATCACCTTTGATTGTATGTAGGACTGAAAGAGAAAAGGTTGTGGTTCATTATGCAACATCAGTTGGTGTTTCACAGCTTCATTTATGCTTCAACTATATTTTTGAGGGATAATCTGACATCTCATGAACAGGATTGAACACTTAGTGGTTCCGAGTACATGTTTTTGTAAGCCCTACCTCTACTTTTCTGTCCACATTTCTTAGACCACCTCAGTGAGTGTATATATGACCAAGGGAGAGGAAAAAGCGCCTGTCCATTTAATTGATAACAGATGCAAGAACCTTAGCAAGGGGGTGAAAGGTCACTGTAGTCATGGCAACAGTGTACGAGTATATGCAAGAGGGCTGGGGGCTGGAATTGAGGGTTAGAGAACTGAAGAAAGAGTGGTAGGGGGTGGAGGGTCAGGGTTCAGAGGTCATTACTGCAGCTTTTTTAGACAAAGGACCACTTCCCCTTCCCTCCTGATGGATGCTGATGTAGGGAGCTCCTGTAATGTGACGGTATAGACCTTGACACCACCCCAACAGCCAGCGCTACAAAAAGCTACTGACCCCCCAGCAGCCGCCCCTGTCCGCAGCTCATCTGCCGCTACAATGGTGGCAGGGGGTCCGCAGTGGCACAGAGTGACCACTGCACGCCCACCGCCCATCTGTCTTCCAACTCCTGCACGCGTAGCTATTCTGTGGCTTATGTTTGAACAGAGGTGGCTGATGGAAGGCCTGATGGCTCCTGCTGACCCCTCATGGTGTGCTATTCTCTAGTTCAATGCCAGTGAAATGGACGTCACACATGAGCCTTATTTAAGCAGTGAGTGACAAATGGGGCAAGCTGTTGGATAGTATCAAACAATTCTTGGAAGCTGTACTTTTGTGGAAAATGGGTTATGAAAAGAATGACCAGCTTCTAGTACATCTCATGCAAATATGACTTTATTCCATTTCATTTATGTGCCAGCTGTAGCTAACTTTCTCGGGATGCACCAAATCAGCCAAACACTGATACTGGCTATCAGCACATAAGATGTGATTTGAAAATGGGCAGTTGAATTACATTTCCTGAAAAATGGATTTTCATGAGGCAGGCCTGTTTTTCTGAGTTTATGCCTAGTGATACAGTGGATATAAAAAGTCTACCCCTGTTCAAATGCTTGGTTTTTGTGATGTAAAAAATTAACACCAATATAAATAATCTCACAACTTTTTCCACCTTTTTGATGTGACCTATAATCAGTACAACGCAATTGGAAAAACAAAGTGAAACCTTTTTTTAAAGGGGAAAAATAAAAAATAAACTTAAAATAACCCGGTTGCATAATTATGCACACCCTTAAACTACTACTTTGTTGCAGCATCTTTGGCTTGTAGTACATCACTCAGTCTTTTTGGGTAGGAGTCTATCAGCATGGCACATCTTGATGTGGCAATATTTGCCCACTCTTCTTTGCAA